>JAAAKL020010405.1:0-14386 GCA_010016065.2 Carybdea cf. marsupialis auct. non (Linnaeus, 1758) | reverse complement strand
AAGATCTGGGTGTTGTTAGTAGATTCGTGTTAGTTTACTATTGATTAATGGTTACGCTACGTGTCATTTCCATTACAGTATTAACTTTGTTACGGGAGATCTGACTACTGGGCTGGTGTATCTCAGTAGCGATATGCAATGTAGACAGGCCTAGCCTTGCAGGAATCCTACTTCTCATTAGGCGATAGTTTGGAAAGCTTGGCTTGGAAAAATCTCGAATTCCTTAAAAACCTCCGCCTTGTTGTTTTTCTGTTCAGGGATTTGAAATCTCGATTAACCGAGCGACGATACATCAAACGTCGATCAACCAAACCACGATTAAAGGCGGGTTCTTCGCCAGGTGGCATATTCCACATGCCAAAAGTCATGGACAGGAATTCTGCTAGGTCGATATCCACTTGGGAAGACCTTTACGAAGCAAACAGAAAAAGCTATCACCATGAATTTAGTATTCCTATTGAAAAGATTGTCGCGATTTTTTGACGATATATTGAAAGTTTTTTGTTTCTTTTACTGACAGGTTTCTTTATGGGTTTACAGACACAGGTAGGAGGAACAGACACTTAATAATGTGTTAAAACGATGACTTAAATTGTCGGTCTACTAAATGTCTCTATAAACACAGCAGTTACGTTTACCCGGGCATTGATCCCCGTATTTGCATCGCCATCAGAGATGTGACAAATAAAAGTTTCAATGTAAAACACTGCCATTTTATTTGTAATAAATATACCACTGAGTATAGTGGCCTAGATGCTCAGTTGTCCCAAGCACATGAACGTCTCATCCAAAAAGAAGCAATGAAACTAATAGTCAACTGTGTTCTAAAAGCAGCCAATTAGAACTCTGTCTGCTAGATTGGTGTCATTTTGACCAATCAGCTTCTATGGAACTGAATTATTAACCAAAAAGGCCCAATGAAAATTGGGTATTGGTTTCATCGATTTCTTTACAGTTTCAATTCTGATGATTTGGTACTCTGAGGTGTGTCAGACGAGAAAAGCTTTTAAGTACTAAAATGTTTCGCTACTTCGTGCGGTTTCATTGAACCGAAGTTCCTGCATCAGGGCAGAAAATTCAACATTCACTTCCTTTATGTAGATTTGACTTGAATTTGGGAATGTCCTTTATATCTGCATTATAGCTTACGAGAAAAATGGTTTGTTTGTCTTCTTATTGGGCCTTTTCGGTTAACCACTCAGCTTCACGGACACTGATTGGTCAAAACAACACCAATCTGGCAATCAGAATTCTGATTGGCTACCTTGTAAACAGAGTTGGGTAAATAAATTCGTTGATTCCCCTTTCAGGTTATTTTCTTACGAATTGTACTTTGAGGAGTGTCAGACGAAAAAAGCTTTTTAAGTACAAAATGAATTCGCTATTTCGTGCAGTTTTATTATTCTGTACCATCAACAAAACTTTCAGACATTTTAATGTATAGTGCATAGTTTGCCATCTTTTAGGAACTTGCCATTTGCTAGAAAGACAACGTTGACATGACAAGGGAAAGGAAGAAATCCAGATACGCAGAACAAATCTGCAGATATGAAAATGCAGGGTATGTTACATTTGGCTGTAGAGGCTATATCCTAAGAGAGATGACAAAGATCTGAAAGGAAATTTTTAGGTTCACAAGTCAAACTGCAAGACGAAGCTGAATGTAAGTCCTTGTGAACAGCGCTGAAGCTAAATAATGACATCTGTCTAAAGTAACAGCACATGCACCAGACGTTGCGTACCGTCATGGTGCCTTCCTGAGGGATGGATCTCAGTCAAGTTGAAAACTTGTTGGATGTTAAGGGGTTAAAAAGCAACTTTATCACTTCTCTGATGACCACATATGATGATTCAAATCTACTTTCTGTTGCTTTGCTGAGCATAATCACGTGTTTTTCTTTCTCTTTTCTCCCTTCTTTGTCTGCTTATGTACATAAATGATATTCCTCTATCAAAAAAGTCGGAAAAGTCTGGTCCCTTAGAATTCCATAAATGCGGTAAGAAATAAAATAGAAATGTGATGGGAGGGCGATCGCGAGAAACTGCAAAGGACAGATAGATCTGAATCAGAACATTCAGTATTTCTTACCTCTAGCACTAGGCATCCACTGGAATCAATTTCTCAGTAATGAACAACTTTACGGTAACCTCCCAAAAATCTCCGATAAGATCAGGAGACGAAGACTAAAGTTTGCTGGTCACAGCGTGAGAAGTTAGGATAAGCCAGTACCCAAGCTAATACTCCGGACCCCTAGTACGGTGAAAGGAAACGGGGCAGACCAGCGCTCGCCTACATCGAGTCACGTAAAAAGTACGCAGGTCTTGATGTGGCAGAACTGGAGACTGCTATGATTGACAGAGAAAGTATGAAGTGACATCACCGCTCGAACAGACAGATGATTTTTCGCCATAAGTAGTAAGTAAGTAGCAGTGGAAAGAGCACTGACCTGTATTGGAAATCCGGCAATGTAATAGGGCTGAAAAAAAGCAAATGAGCCAACATGATGAAAAACTTGACTGTGCTCAGAAATAGCGGTATACCCAGTGATAACGAGTGAATGTGATCTTCTGCATAAAATTAACAATGTGGTATATGAAATTTAACTGCTGATTTCAAATACCTCTGTCAAACCATTGGTATCTGATATTTCAAGTCTACTTTTTTAATTCCATACACAGTTTACCGTTCTTGATGGTAGGGAGGTAAACCGTTTGCCTCCGATCTCCATAATAGGATTTTGTATGCAAAAAAGGAAGTAAGGAAGAGAATGTTAAACGTGTTACTTTATAAAGCCATTGAAATTCGATATTTCTTGAAATGCATGAAGTTTGGAGCCAACCGTGTAACATTTGAGTAAACTAAATGGAGAATATCAACAAGGATAAAGTTACGAATGTGACAATATAGAACTTAACTCATGTAGTCCATAGAGCCTATCTTATCCCGTGGTCCTGGTATCCTTGCATGCAGTAGGCAAAACCTTGATAGGGGGTCATGGACAAATTTGGCAAGTACTAGGGTTTGTATAGGTCCTCCCTGGAATTACTGTGGTCTTTTTTCATACCTGCATACATTTGTCTGCCGACACTGGTATACCACAGATAGCCTTAAGACTTAAGAACGACGTTCTAAAGTCTGCTCATTAGTTACGCATAAATTATTCTCGGAAATCGAATGATAACTGTTTTCCCTTAAGTTTCTTTTTAGACAGAGGGGCTTGAGTAGCTAGAGCAGCTGGCTCATAATCCAAGAACTATTGGATTCACATGCTTGAGTCCCAGCCCTTCTGTAACATCTTTGAGCAATATATGAACTGGATTGTACTTCAGTAAGAATTTTTCGTCTTTCTCAATCAGAAGTACTCGCAGAATCTGTATCCGTTGATATACTAAACACCATGAGACTCACCTTTCTAATCTAACAAATATTACTGCGACTACCCCATGGAAAAGCTATTGATTCATAGAACAAAATTTAATAGTTTAGAGACAAAGGTGAAGTACAGAGTACCTTGACAAGGAAAATTCTGAAGCCAAATTATTATATCAATGCATCTTCCATTTTCTCTCCAGGCTTTTAAAAAAGGATTTAGGATTTCAAACATTTTTCATATTCAAATTATAAACTGGAGCAGTTGTCCTTTAAAAGCTCGCCAGGAGAGGAGAATGTGGTTGAAGGAAAATTGTGATATTACAAACACCCCAGCCAACAGGAACAAAAGCAGGGATTAAACTTGACGTGAAATGCCAGTTACTATTTGCACCATTACCCGACATGTGAGACCATGTTTTTTAGACTGAGAGCAGGAGCTATGTGCAGTTTGATGCTGCACTTGCAACGCTCAACATACTTTTAGAAGAGAGATCAATACTTACAAAATGTTATTTTACACTCGTTGATCTTTTGTGATTCTGAGAAGAGAGGATTTGTAATGATCAGTTTGAGAAGATGTCATGGAAATAGAGATTTGTGTCACCATCAGGATTCGAACACGTGACTTTATATCTTTTCTCAAAAACACCGTGCGACTTTCAATGGGCTTTTGACAGACTGTTAAGCAGTATGACATTCTTTCCATAGTTAAGTCACATAGTGCAGAGAGGATGATATTCAAAAGGTTTGTTGGTGTACAAAAGAATAAAACTGCACGAAACTGCGAAAACATTTCAATACTAAAAAGCTTTTTTCGTCTGACACTGCTCAGAGTACAAAATTGACAGAACGTCATCAACTAATCTAATATTGAATAGCGCATCCAAAGGCGTTTATTACATTTAGTCAAAAAGGGTCTTTCACAGCCGCCGATTATGATAGAATCAGGCCTTCGGCTTCACAGCGTGTAATTCTATAACCACTGTGTATAGAAAGCCTACATTTTTTGGCCAATATATTTCTTGGACCTCTTTCTGCCCCCAAAAGACACAAGGTTATCCACACTGATGATTTGTTCTACAGGAAAATCAAAGCCATAATGGATACATTAAAGCAGTTGTTTCTGTCTAACGACTATCCTGAAGCTGTTATCGATTCAACCATCAAGACAAAACTATTTCTGTATTCCACCAAGAAACCTTTTGAACAGAAGAAATGTCTCGTGTACTTAAAACTGCCCTGCCTGGTGAAGGCTTCGCTTTACTTCGAAAACCAGATAAAAAAGGCCGTAGAGGAGTGCTTCGGCGCTGTGATCCCTCACGCAGTTTATAAACGAAAGAAAGCGTCCTCTACTAGCCCCAAAGACCGCGTTCTTTCCAATTGTAGCATCGTTGTGTACTCTTTTTCTTGTCGGAAGCACAACTTTCCGGGTAGTTTATAGAATTAAAAAGCATGTTCCATCCTGTTTTCCTCAAGTATCAGTTCCTACAAGAAAATAACCACCTTGGGTTTCTAAAACCAAAAACACTGTTAAGGAATGTCACTCTGCCATGAGGCAGCACTTGCCTGAAGACTGTGCGAAATTGTACATGGATGATCGCTTCCGTATATTAGGCAAAGCTAGATCTGCTTTTTACTTACCTGTTCTGGAATCCGTCCACATCAAAGCAAAAATCCGTTGCTTTGTAGACAAATAGAATTTGTATTTCATTGGACCTCTTTGCTTAACCATGCAGTTCCGCAGACACTGATTGGTCAAAACCGCACCATTATAGCAGTCAGACATCTGGTTGGCTACTTTCATAGCACAGTTTGGCATAAGTGTCATTGATTTCTTCTCAATTTTAATTCTGACGATATTTTGCTCCGAGGAGTGACAAAAAAAGCTATTCTGTACTAAATGTTTTTTCACTGTTTCGTGCAGATAAATATACATGGAGCCTATAACAAACCTTTATGACATGCTCTTAATGTAATTTGAAACGACCAAATGCCTAGAAGGACAAGTACGGCAATCTCCCAAAAGTGTCTCTGAAGTGATCAGCACATGAAGAATGATGGCCATCTGTTCCGAACTAATGAACCAATCTCCACTGTCGATGTTTTAGGACCTAAAACACAGTCAACAAACCTCTAGGAAGGCCAGCAACAACTTACTCCACTATCCTGCTCATGGACACTCAGGTCGAAATATTAGATCAAAAATGTTAAACTGTTAATGTTAGAAAGAGAAGATTGAAGGAGACTTGCAAAGAAAGAACGAAGAAAAACGTTGTTAGTTGAGCAAAATAACATCAAATGCAACACATCCTTGTACCAACTATTGCAATGTCAGGAAGTAGCTTGACTAAGAGACAACTGTGTGTCTGCTTCACATCTCTTTCACTGGTATAACAAAGTATTTGTATGCTCTATTGTTTGGATGCTCCATTGCTTTGTGACTCTTTCTGTCGATAATTTATTACTTCTTATAGGAATACGAATGCATCGTGTTTTACGTCCTCAATCTATAGAGCAACGCAGCCCTAAAGTCTTAAGTGGCATGTTAGTTAGCCCAACAACCACTGGCTTCTTGGGTATTTTAATAGGAACAAGGCTACGGTGTCACGGATATCTGTCTTTTATGTGTTGTCAGAATTGAAATATTTCCCCTCTGTTATAAGAAAATAGATTTCTGTGTACGCCAATGTTGTTGTTTTTTAAGTTTTGGTATACTGTAGGTCTTGTCCAAAGAGAGATCGTCAAAAACTGAAGCACTTCCATTTATTACTGGCGCTTTTAGACTCAAAACAGAACATCACCATTCAATATCCTTGGCTTCATCATCAAATGTCACCAATAACATTTACCCAGCCCTAATTTTGATATTCACTTCTCCGTTATTAGGTTGTCTCAGATTTTTTAGTCTTCTTTCGACCATCTTCCCCTCCATCAACGTAATATGAACGGTTGCCCTTTACCATGATAATTTTGTAGAAAACAATGAAAGCTGTTCCGTTATGGAAACCAAGTAACCAGTTGAATTATCAAGCTGAAAATAATGTCAGAGCAATTGAGGAAAAATACGTTAATCCCCTTTGTTTTTAGGCTTTAATCGAACCTTTAAACCACTGCATTATGCATACATCTGGAAGCAAGTTCAAATTACGGAAATTTGTCCTCTTGTAACGACGTCTGAAGGGGGAGTTGGTGATGGCCTCAACTGTAGTTTTTAAAGCCAATTTTAATAACTTTACTGAGACAAAAAATCTCAGTAGTAGACTCGTTTTAGCAATTCGCTCCATTAACAGTTAGTCATTTAATCCTGCATGATTCTTTTGGTCTCTATTTTTGACATCAATCTAGATAAATAATTGATTTTGAAGTTGCAGCTTGTAGATTGATAAGCAGCAAATAGATCATGGACATTTTATGTCCTGGCAATTCAATGCTAAGGAGCTAATGATGTGAAATAACTGTTATCACATGACACTGTCCTACAATATCACACAGGGGGTTCTCCTTAAGGATGATTAGGTTTTGATAACTTTTACAGACGAGTTATACTAGGGAACTATCTGGTAACAGTATGAAATTTCTATATGGGTCATTGCTTACAACAAAATTTAGATTTAATGCAGATGTGATTTGTGGGGTTGGCAGTATAATATAAAGTGGGTGACAAATTTTGATGTAGTAGAGAGTGAAATAGTACCGTGCAAAATTTAAATCATTTGCGGGGGAGTCACAAAGTTATTGAAGCAAGGATTGGGGTCTTGTTAAAAGCCATTGCCCAACAACATCAAGCCAAGAGGGATTGGTCAGTCCAAATTCATACCAGCATTTTCAAACCTAAGTGTAATATTTGATTTTAGTAAGACCAAACAAAACTTAACAACTAAACATTTATTATGGACACTTTCAACTTTGTTTGGCAAAGCCCTGTGAAATATTACGTGTTTGATGCTAGGGAGGGCATATGTCAGATAAAGACTGCTTTCCATTTCCAGAAAAACGTAGAAAGCAATTTTTGGCACAAGAGACACCAACGAACCATGACTTGCCACAGGAAAAGTAGGCATGGTAATAACTTTGACCCTCGTTCGACAATTCTTGAGATTGTGTGACAAGGTAAAAAATGCAATAAGAACAAAGAGTGTACTTAAAGAGGTACCCCTGACCCCTTGCATGAAACCAATGACATCTGGTAACAAACCATAAAAGAATTTCGTTTGACATTCAGCTATCTCTAAAAATGTCACTGCCGTAGTCTGACTATATCAATGACAACATGAGAACAGACCAGGTAAACTATCTATCTAAAATTAATTATGTAAATCCTACGACTTCCGAGGAAACACGTAATGCCTGGTACATAATAGGAACCATGATTTATAAAAAGGTAAAACTGTACGCCCTTGCTTTGCATGTTTAGACATCTGTGCACAGTCTCAATTGTGTTTACGTCATGTTCATGTTCTGTGTATTCTAATACTGGAATTGCTTGCTGTTAACCACTTGGTGCTACAGGTATTTTGAACTCACAAAAATGAGAGGTGTTCTTGTCCTATTTGTGACATACTTTTTTATTTCTCTACTATTTATTCAAAGATGAGAAGGGATGGCACACTGAGCTTCCAAATTCAACGTCACCTCCAAACTGAACATACCAAATAAGGCATGCGGTATCTGAGATAAGGGTGATCTTGTAAACAGAGAAGAAGCTGAGATGTACAATAACGGAGCTGAGAAGACTAATATAAGTATTGGTAAAGGAGAGGTCAATTAAACACCGACAAACATGTACGGTATAAGGACCAAGGGTAGGAGTGCTTAAACACACGGTAGGAGAACTTCGTAAATTTTACAGCCATTTATACAACTCCTCGAAAACGTACGTTATTATTCGCCGTATATTGATGAAGTGCAGGCGTGCTAGC
The DNA here is from genome assembly GCA_010016065.2 of Carybdea cf. marsupialis auct. non (Linnaeus, 1758). Taxonomy (NCBI): domain Eukaryota; kingdom Metazoa; phylum Cnidaria; class Cubozoa; order Carybdeida; family Carybdeidae; genus Carybdea; species Carybdea cf. marsupialis auct. non (Linnaeus, 1758). Next base: position 6,094 of record JAAAKL020010405.1, on the reverse strand, counting down.
TGCGTTACTCTAACGGCAACGTCGGCCATGTTTGAAAGAAAGCAAAAATATATGATTTTCCGTGCGCTTATTCAGGCACCCAGACTTCGCTGTGCTTGAATAACGTATGACTGAACATGCCAGCTCCGTTATTTGACATGACCGCTCTTTCTTTGTGTATCCCAGAACCTTAACATTGACGACGTCATCATGCTCGCGCCATAAACTCTCATCAAAATTGCCTGCCTTGCCATTCGAAAACAGCTTATTCTGGCCAAAAAAACTAATTGCAGTAAAATATGCTGTATGATATAGAGCATTTTACAAACGAAATGTAGACGGGACATCTACATGGTTAACACTACATATTTTACTATTATATTGTTATTACTTTACTATTCATACCGCAACAATCCAATTTATGCCCGCGTGCATTCATGACCTTGCAGTTTTGACATATTCATGCATATCCATCTTCAAAACATGTGACATGAAATGTGGAAGCTGTCAGACATTTGCCGTTGTGTTGTCAAAATGTCCTGTTGGTCAATAAGCATATTAAGCGCATTAACCAAAAGTTTATATTATCGAAAGTATATAAATTCCGAGTTAATAAAAATAATCATAGTGCTTAATTGGGCATAATGCAACCGGGAGGGGTAGAAAATTGCTGCTTTTGATCATGCATGCTTTCGACAGGACTTAGTTATGGCCTGGTCTGATAAATGCATGTACTTGCATCGATGACAATTTGAATCAGAAACGTAAAGAAAACATGAATCTTGAGATTCCATACTTGACATTACAGCAATACTTTCCAACGCAATCAGACGAAACAATACGATAAGACATTACAATAAGATGTTGTGTTACTATGCTAGAAGTTGTGGGATTAGTATAAGTTGTGAGAGTAGCATAAGTTGTAGTTGTAGTAGTAGTAGTAGTAGTAGTAGTAGTAGCAGTGGTAGTAGTAGTAGTGAAAGTAGCAGTAGTAGCAGTAGTAGTAGTAGTCGTAGTAGTCGTAGTAGTCGTAGTAGTAGTAGTAGTAGTAGTAGTAGTAGTAGTAGTAGTAGTAGTTGTAGTAATAGTAGTAGTAGTAGTAGTAGTAGTAGTAGTAGTAGTAGTGGTAGTAGTGGTAGTAGTAGTAATTGTAGTAGTAGTAATAATTGTAGTAGTAGTAATTGTAGTAGTAGTAATTGTAGTAGTAGTAATTGTAGTAGTTGTAATAGTAGTAGTAGCAGTAGTTGTAATAGTAGGCGTATGTCTTACCTATTCCAGTATGCCTTAATGTAGGACTGCTGGCATTGTGTTGTACGAATGATGAATGTTTATCGAGGTTTAAAAATTTTTTTGTTAAAAATTAGTAATATGTTAGGATATATCCTCCAGGGATCAAAAATGGCTTTTACCTAAAGTAAAGATAGAAGTTTATGTATATACAATCAGAATAAACCTTAACTTAAGAAAGGATAAAACATCAAGTATTAATAAAAGTAGAAGTAGAGGAAGTTGATCTAAAAATTACAAGGAATTTGAAAGCATTTGAACAATTCTGTAAAATAGATCCTTGAAAATGAAATGTAATACTAACTCAACACACCATCGTTAAATAAATATACAGAGAGACTATGATTTCCTCCAGTTTCGCTTATTTTGGGAAATGATACATTAAATTCGTTCTTTCGACAGTTAACGGAGGCATTATAATCTGTTTCCACGTTCAAACATAAAGCAGCCTACTTAAAAGTTCTAGAAACTCTATGGACTTGTATTGTCAACAAAAACGTACCACGGGACAGACGGGTCCTTAATGGCTAGTCCTTCATGGACCGACCTTGTGACGATAGGTCTGGGTAGGTACCTTCGGATGTATGTCAAATGTTGGCAGTATAGAAACTTCTCTTTTCCTGGTACAAGTGATTATATATCCGGCAGAAAATCTTAAAAGGAATTACATATACTGTCTTCATATAAATTGTCTTCAACATAGTATCTTCGCTGGAAAGGAGGAGAACTAGAATAAGTAAGTGCATCCCCTTTCATCACGAAGAAGACATTCTCGTTTTACTTCTCCATGTACTAGGAGTCAGGTTGCAGCCCATCATGATATTCAAACATAGATAGGTAGATATGTAACTAAAGACATTAGTGCAATATAGACATAAGGGCTCTTATGAAAGCTACCCAAAAACATGAATTTCTGAGGAAGGCATTGTACCACAAAAAGTGTCGGTCTTATATTATGTATATTATATCTTCTTACCAGGATTGGGGTTAAAATACAGGGTAGGATTACCTTAGGGTTAAGGTTAGTTTGTCGAAAGTCATACTGTAAATTAAAGTGAATGGGGGTGGGGTAACTTAAATGTACCCAACTTCTTTATAAAGCTTACCATGCATCTAAGCTTAATGCAGAACCGTCAGCTACTGCTGATCTTTAATACTATTAAAACTATTAAATATGCCATATCTCTTGAAAGTAACGACACAACCAGAAATGTTTGGAGTTTCTTGCGGGCGTGGAGCAGCAAAATGTATTAGTACACATATTTCATTTAGTTCTGAACAGCAATAGCGAAGGAAACAAGGAAAGTAAAGATTATTGGGAACCTACCCCCTTGTGCCCCCGGTGGCTATACCTATGCTCAATATCAGCTCTTCAATAACGTCCAAATGTGAACTTTCCTCCCCTCTCTGCACTCATCTGTTGAAAATGATCTGTGGGCTTCCATGCAGAATACGTTATAACTAGAGAAATAAGTGTATCAATCTCTATAGTTAAACCCATCTTCCTACAATATTTTGTCTCAGGGTCTGGGAATGGCAAAGTTAATCTTATAAAGATTGCACTGAATCTACAAAAATAGTCTACATCACTTTTGTTTTAACATTTCTTCCCGCCATTCAGGTTGTGTCAAACAAAAGGCATTGATACAAAGAGATAGCTATCTTCTCAGACTCGCGATTCAATGCTAAAAGGTCATAACAGTTAATAACACAATCAATGGGTAACCAAAATACGTAGCTAGGCTCACGGAAACTAATCGGCTTTTTAGAGATAAATCAGCGGAGGAATGACGATTATCATTCGCAGCCTGATTACATTGACGGTGAAACGACGATTATCCTTTCATTATGATCATAAAGACTTCCAAGAAATATGACACGTTATTCATGATCGTGATAAAGCCTCCTTTGAGACAACCTGTTAAAATATTTTGGTATCCTCTTTGAATCGAGGCAGTGGCGACGGCAGCAGTATGTATGAACACGCATTTCTCTACCAAGCTTTTGTATATGGATCTACGTATTTCAAGGTAGCTTCAAATGTCTTGATGCTAAATCAAGCTCGATCACTTGCATAGAGAAGTGTTTTCCCGAAAGCCTATTGCGTGTGAACAGCTTAGATGCATCCGCTTTCGAACGATCAATAATCACATGACCAGTGAATGAAGCGAGCAGCAGCTGGATTGATTGATTGTAAATGCTGATTGTCGTATCCTGGTGCTAGAGTACTGTCCTATTCAATGGATTCTTTACTGTAGGTCAGTTAAAAGACAAATATGGTGCAAATCAACGCTACAGTGCTAGAAACCCAACTATACCCCTGCAACTATATTTTAACTCCGGATTTGGTAAGACTACAGCGTCGAAATGTAAGTGGATACGTTACAGGACCTAATTTCCGTACACATCGTACTGTACAATGGAACAACCTAGGGCTAGTGCCTTTGTGTTGTTTTCTTAAAACATGCTTATCTTATCTTGTTAACATTTTATACGGTGTTAACTCATGGAAGAGTATTATTTGTTCACAGAGCTCTGGGGTCCATCAACTTAGTTTAAGGGATGTAATTGAGCGTCGGGAAATTTAGGCAATTGTCAAATGGGAGCATACTGCCGAGGCTGACTGGATTTGATTCTCGAACGTGATATTAACTCACGATAATGCCAAGTCACCAACATTCCTTCCAGCTTCAAATAATAAAGTTTTAGGAGAGGAAGTCGGGCCCGATATTTCACGATGTCTTGAGATATATATTGTTACACAGGGGAAGGGAGGAGGAGGGTGAACTGGGGCGATGTTCCGCAACACCTTTAGTTAAGGGCTGTTGCCGTGCCTTTGATTCAGATTAAAAAATTTATTGTGCTCAGAATACACGTAAGTTATTTTATGATTAAAATTTTCCCGGCGTTAAGGCTGTACGTAAGTAGTTTTAGTAAACAATTGCTATTTTTGCTTCATTTTCATGTTGATTATTCCTGACCTTTAGCAACCTCTTCTGTTACAAAACTGTTGCTATGTTATTATACAGCAATTTTTTCCGCTGGAAATGACCCATTTTCTTTCTTTCTTGTCAACCTATCATGCCACTGCCGGCAGATGGCATCCATATATATACATCTCCATTTTTGGTGATTTTTTGACACTTGCATCCATCAACTTAAAGTCTTGGCTCAATTTCATTTCCTGATTATCACGTTGGACGTCCTTTGCTCCCTTGTTGTCTTTTATTGTCCATTCTGTCGTTTTCCAAACAACTCCCTTGGTTTTCTGCTCATTTTGTTCTTTGTCTGCTGGATTTTTTGTTTTTCTGGCCTTTTTGCTGACTTGGTGGTCCTATTTCATGAAGCTAAAGTATAATGATGTCACCTACTACTTTTGTTGATCCATACTTAGCAAGAGAAGAATTCGAAAATTTCTAAAAAAATATATATGGGGGCCTTCTGCAAAATGCTCACTAAAAGTGTAGAAGGGCCCTATCCATTTACATTTATAAGTGTTACCAATCAATGTTGCAGTAGCAGAACCTGTAAAGAAAATATAGCATATTTGAATCTGCAATTTTGGACTACCATTTTGAGAGGGCATGATAAGGAGGATTCCCACATTTGAATTTAGCTAAGATATTATTGTAATATGTCAAAAAGGATTTGTCTGTCAGAAAGTTTAAGACCTTTAGAGTATTGGGAAATGAAGTTCTACAAGGAAGATGCCAGAGGGGATCCCCCTCTTATTATTGAGTCAGGTTAAAGAGGCTGAGATGTCATTAAATGTAGTATCTGCTCACCAGTTTGTAAAGGACAGCCTAGCCCTTAACCTTTTAGTGTGAAGGGCCCTAAATAGTACAAAACAGCACAGTAGTACTTGGTACATAATCCTAATAGTGAGAATACTAAAATAGATAGGAAAGCTATGAAGCATACTACCTGCCTGATATTTTGTCACTGCTCTTTAATGCAAAATCTGCTGAAATCATCAACATTCCTCATAAGACAGGTGGATTATTTGTCAGTCATTAGATTATATGCACTTTTAGATGTTGTTTAGCAGAATGGAGCAGGGTTTTTAAAGGGAATTGGAGCAGGTAAATATATGAAAGAGTGATATGTACACTGAAAGGAAAGTCTGCTATTTTACCATCAAGAGGGAAGCAGTATTATCTGGGCCATTATCACTGGTTGTATAGTGTAGTACATTTATTATTAGTAAGACCAACAGATGTTACTGTAGTATATACCCACATTACAATTGATTTGGTAACAAATAAGGTGATTTTTACAAATTTGGTATCTGTTGCAGGTACAAATTCTTGGTGCAATAAGCATAATAACATCCTTGCTGAGGTAAGTTGTCTTCATTTTAATTAATCTCATGTCTTTTGTACTGAGGAATAGTGTGCCAGTTTAAACCGTAACACACATGTATATACATGTACACACGTATATACATGTATACATGTATATATATAGTTGATTCTGAATTCTCACCACCACCAGCAACTTTATCTTTTGTTTCGCTGTGAGCTTCATCAGTGCCATTTCATTTAAATAAGTACTCAGGCAGACACACAAGCAGTCATGAACTATATAGATGGAACTCACTAAACATAAAGTGCTTATGGTGCTGGCCTGGATCAAACCCAGGATCAAACCCAGGATTTGTTTTTGTTGTGGGAGATCCTAGGCTTGATCCCCACCAGTGCCATAAGAACTTCATGTTTATTTAGTTATAAATATGTATATATATATATATATATATATTTACTAACAAGTATTGATACCATTGCTTGAGTGCTCCACAAAACAAGATAGAGCCTAATACCATTAAACA
>JAAAKL020010404.1:0-14386 GCA_010016065.2 Carybdea cf. marsupialis auct. non (Linnaeus, 1758) | reverse complement strand
TATATAGTATTATGTAATATCTCTCCTTAATAACATCAACAATCTTTCCAAAAATTGTTTCATATATGTAATAAATAATATATAAACAAAGGAATTTTGTTCTATTCTAGCCATCTCCAACAATTACACTGCATACAATTATCATAAATATAAACACAAAATCATTACAACCCAAAAGAATAGACCAATAAAAAGCTGTCAAAGAGGTGTTGAAACATTCTGCTTAATGGGACTGTTAGCATCATCGTCATTATCACTGCCATTGCAACATTGATGTATTCAAAAGGCAACAGCAATGAAAAAGGGCCAGCTGACATACCTAAGTGATGTCTATTTGGAAGAAACTGATACAACTCCTGATATAGTCAATTAACTCAATACTGATAAAAAGAAAGTAAACTACATTCTCTTGCTAATACTGACTTATATTAACTGACTTCAAAGAAGCCAACATACGTATGCCGTACTAATGTAAGAAAAATGAGGCACAATGTTAAGTTGAGGTATTCTACTGATGAGGAAATTTGAGCATTCTATTTTCGTAAAAATGCAATGACATTTTACCTTCAAATCCATCAAGATGCAAACCCTAAAACATGAGTGTGCATGTTGGTAGCCAGCAGCAAATTTTTTCATAACTTGTAAATAGTGATAAAAAGAGCTTGAAATTTTGAGATGTTTCCTCAATATCTTTATTAAAAAATAAAAAATGCATAATATATGGTATGGTTACTACTTTCTTGAAGGGCAGTGACACATCTTTTTACTTAACGTAATCATAATTGAAAATCAGATAAAATAGTAATGAGGTACATACTATTACACAATTTATAAATTTTAACTCATTTGATTTAGAATATGCTAACAACCTTTATTTTTAAGTCTAGTTTGTCAGTTGTGCACAAGTGAATACAGCATAGTATAATATACAAGAAAAGTAGCAGAAAAACAGTGATAAATTATTATTTTTTTTACTTGTGATTATTTTTGGATCAATATTCTATTTTGAACTTACATAAAATATATTGCTACAATTAAACTTTCTCTGCTTCACCTGAAATATCACCTACTTAGTGTGGCAGAATAATCAACAAAGACCTTATCACTCTGTTTCAGTGTTCCATATACTCCATATTTTGTAGGATTTGTCATAATTTATCATTTCCATGGTCATGTCACATGGCATGGAGAGGCTGGTCTCCAAAATTGCATAAAGCTGGATGCAATGTCCACCAGTGGAGTATAAGGAGCCAATGTGGTGACTAGTGAAAAGTAAACTATGTTATCACTAGGTAGTCATAGCTCCAATGGTAGAGTATCATGTCCTAAACATGTGGGTCCAAGGTTCGAATCCAGGTGGTAAACTTTTCACTTTTCATTAGTATCTCCTCTAAATAGAATTTATATACAATTACTGACCAAAGTTATGCTACCAACACAAAACTTACTTACCACCTTCAGGTTCCCTATTTTGTTCCATCATTATCATCCATTGTACCGCATTGTTTTGGTACTGTCTAAGTTCTGGCTTAAGAGCACAGTGTTGCATTTGCTTTGGTGCCCATTTTCTTTGCAATATTGAAGTCTTGTTAGGTGTATCTTTAACTCCATCAAATCTATAAATATCCGTGACCAGGTCTTCAATTGGAGTTTCAAATTTACTATCAGATGCTTCAAACCCCATCGATATTCCTAAGCAAACAAAAGATTTTTGTTATTAAAACCTCAGCTATAAGAATTGCCATGAGGCATAACTAAAGATAGCTGTCACAAAGCTGTGTCTTCACAGCATTGTTTTAAATACTACAAACCCACTGACAATAAACATGCAGGCACCTCAACAACAGTAATCTTCTCAACTGTAAATAAATGATAATGATATAATGACAAACTGCAATAAAAACTCAACTTCACAATATTGCCAGAGCTGTTTGTAATGCCTAACAGTCTGAGTGCTTGTTTCTGTATGATTTCAATCCTCTGTGTGATAATCTTTGACCTTTTATACGCTTATTAATCCATTAAAAACATTTTTAAAGGCCAATACTAACAAAAAATGAAGGTATTGAGATGTATATCATAAAATCAGCCTAGCTATAGCTTATGTACAACAGCACATGATATAGTGATCTCAAATATATATATTTCCTTAGATCCTGTGTACTAGGTCCAAGGTACCATAGCACTTACGCCATAATGTGAATCAAATTTGTCATAAAGGTTGGATTAGTACTAAATTTTGGGCCCTCCCACCAGAGAATCAATATTCCACACTGCCACCTCTTTAGTTACTGACTGCCCACAAATGAGATGCCATGTAAACTCACCAGAATCTGAAAAGTCTTCCTTTTCAACTAAGCTTTGGCTTTCATCACTATCCTCTGTTAAACTTGATATGCTGCTACTGGTTTTATCATCCATATTGTCCATTCTTACTAGGATTGGTTCTAAATTTAGCTCTCTCTTTATGTTCATATCGTGCGTTTTTCTCACATGCTGATATAGATCCTGGATTCCTTTATCACAATCAAATACCAAATTATTGTGACTCCATGAATTAACTGATTCATGAATATTGTAAAAATAGTACATCACAGTTTTAAAATCTTCCAAAGTTGCATTGCTGAAACCACCCTTTTCATCACATGCATAGTTCATCGGGCTAACAATTTTCTTATCAATATATGCAGAAAACACAGGCTTTCCCATTGTTTCATTATATGATACAATAGTATGGATAAGTTTCCTTTTAGTCAAGTTGCTCAAAGCTTCTAAATGCTCATCACGTTCTTTAGCATAACAAGGAAAAACATCCCCTAAGAAATCTGTTTCCTTCTCGATAATTTTGCTTCTCTTCTTTTTTGGCTTCGGAGCCTTGCCCACATGTTCAGCAATCTTGAAAAGGGCTTTCTTTACTTCGACTTCATCATTATCCTCTGGATCACACTTTTGGATCAAAATTGACCAAGTATGGCCTTCCTCTTTGGTAAGTAGTTGTCTGAACACCTCCAAATGTGTAACATCTTCCACAAAAATTTCTATCTTTCCAATGATTCCAAAGCATGTATCTGGCTTTGTAGCTAGGATAGGGATAACATGATGTCCGTGTAAAGAAAAAGGTTTCAAACTTAAACCGATACTACCCATGCCACTATGAATATCATTTCCTTGAGAATGCAACATACTGGGAGGAACAATTGAATCATCCTCGGTTTCTAATGGTAAATAACCACTACCAGCTGAGCTACCGCTAGCACCAGTGCTACTGATCGTTGAATTCGGTCCTGTATGCCTCATAACATTGATACCAAACGATATACTAGCCCTCTTACGCTCATCAGCCTTCACTGGCTTTCCTTTTCTCTTCCTACTGGACATAGCTTTCTTTAAGTCTTCTTTAATGCTTATCAAGCCTTTTTAAACCTAATAATAAAATATCCGTTCGCAACTACGAATAGTACGGTAAGTTATTTATGTAAATTTGATACTTGCACAACATAAGCAGATGACGCTCGTGGATCTTTCGCGCTGTTTTGTTTTGGTAATGTTGTTGTTGCTATTACTGGAGAGAGGCTGTAAACTGCCTCGTTCTTGTTGCAAAAAATCCATGTCTCTTATCCCTAAGAAAGACTGGATCGAGCAATCTCATTGTTTCTAACAGCGAAAAAGTGTTGTCTATTGAACTCTACATCAAAATACTTTTATTTAGAGTTCGATGGCGTGGCCAAGAATACTAGTCCTCAAACGTTAAATTAGGGCGGGAAGGTCCCCCATGTCAGGCAACATTATTTAAATTCTTTGCTTGATGCTGACAAAACTGGCGTCCAACGACTGACCTCGCTTTGAGACAGAAGATGCTACATCCAGTGTTTTAGAGACCATGGGTTCATTTTCACTAGCCCGTATTATCATTATCGTCATTTTACCCTTTGTTAATCTTTGAAATTCAGAGAGCGTCTCCGAAAATTTTTGTTGACGGAGACTTGAACACAGTCTAATTTAGCATTTCTCGTTGCAATTGTATTATCGACAGAGATGTCTGTTTTTTGTATTTATCCAAATGTCTTGTGAATGTCCTGAATATCAACTGTTTTAGTTGTGATGAATTTTCCACTGTTGTGACATGTGCAATGTACTTCAGTAGCTGCGAATTGCCGAGGTGAGCTATTGAGGATATCTTTGTGAAGCTTTGCAGCTTCTCGTGTAAATAGACCAAGCTCCAGTCTTTAGTTCTTGTAATGATGAATTCGTTTCGGTTGCTCTGCTTTTGCACTTGTTCCCATTTATTATCACTTTTTTTAGGAAACTATTCCTTGTGGATTCGATTTTAGCTTCTTTTTAGGTGATAATGGATAGGCTTGTCCAGAGTAAAGCAACAAACTGCGAATACATGTCTCCGGAAATTTGACTCTCGTGCACATTCTATTCCTTTGATCTGTCAAGATATTTTTCATCTCTCCATGAATACATTATTACAAACAGATCTGACTCCAGTTTTATAAGTTCTGCGATAAGTGTAGTTCTGAGCGAAGTTTGGATTTGCCCATCATGTCAAAGATGAGAAGCAGCCGTTATAATCAGACTCCTACCCGACGATAAAATATGATTTGAAATTAATGTCGTAGTAACGAAGGAGATTTTATGATTCAGCACAGTTGTTTCCGAATGGGTTCCGTGATTAAATTTAGGGGTCCAATTATACTTTCAGAAGTCCCATGAAGAAAAATGAAGCTCATGGAGAATAATACCAACGTATGCTTTTATTCGAGCCTCGACAATGAATGTTAATGACTAACTTCAAAATATTTTAAAGTTTAATGACTACGTTAATGTAAGAGTTATTTATAGGAGTTTTGTTCTATAAGTCGCTGTTTTCTAGTTATTTCAAGACTCAGCTGCCCTTGCTTTTTTTCTGTTACAAAATCCCTCCTTAATTACGTCGTCACTTCCCTCCTCAGTCTCTTCAAAACCTGTTTAAACATTCAGTGACTTAATTATAATATATTCCAATAAATAAACACGTCGTCTATAGAACAATAGTTAAACAACACTTTGCATGTGGGACTTGGTAGGGATGATCGTTCAAAACTGTTGAAATAAAACTTTTAATAAAGACTAAGTAATGTAATTTACTAGTACATCAGAAACGTATTTTGAACTCTTATAGAGGTACACCAAAGTACCTAGTTACAGTCCAAAGAAGACTTGTAAAGACGCAGACAAGCCCACAACGACAACAGTGAACATTTCAACATACAAAACAACTTACTTATTTACAAAAAGGGCTTGAACAACGAATAAAAAAATGCAATACGAAGAAAGCGGTAAAATATGATTAATCTCAAATAATTCAATTTTTTTTAGTAGGCGTAGTATCATACAAGGCAAACAAAAGCCACTAATTGTATGGACTAGAATAGAGGCAAACAATATGGATAGTAAGAGAGAGAGGGAAAGAAACAACCAACATAAAAGAAAGGAATTCACGTTTGACTTCTAACTTTGGCATCTAAGTTATAGGAAGAAGGAAAACAGTAGAAAAGGCTAAGACTGGACACATTTCGTCGATGGGATAGGGTTTGAAGGTTGTTAGCAAGGGTTGGGCTGACCAAATTGCAGACATGCCTCTGGACCCGATCAAACACCTCTAGATTTGAAGTAGGAGCTCCTCCCTAAATATGGCTACAGTACTCCATGCAGGGTCAAATAATGGACTTGTAAAGATACAGAATGGCCTCAGGAGTGAGGTAAGATTTGGCACGAAGGAGCGAACCGATTTTTCTAGAAGCAGACTTGGCAACAGAATGGATGTAAGAGTCCCAACATAGGTCAGAGGAAAAAGAGAGACCAAACAGCCGCAAAGATGAACACTTCACAAGAGGAGAAATCTCTCCAGGACTTACATCAGTACGGCAATCTATGAAAATGGGAGGGAGATGCCGCTCGCGCTTCCTATTAAAAGATATCAGCTTAGTGTTTACCGAATTAAAGGAAACCAGCCACTTCCTACCCCACTCCTCAACAGCACGAAGATCTGTCTCTAACGCGGAAGCGAGTTCAATTTGTTCGAACTGATTTGCGTTTATGGTGAATTCCGGAGTAAAGGGCAGTATTATCAGCGAAAATGTTGATGAACTGAAGTACTTTGCCTGGAAGATCATTGATGAACAGTAGGAAAAGAATAGGACCAAGGATAGAACCTTGGGGAACACCAGCATTAATGGGATACTCTGAGGAGGTAACTCCATCCAATTTGACACGCATTGTCCTACCAGAGAGAAATAACTGTATGATACTAAAGACCTTTCCACTGACACCATAGGAGGAAAGCTTATGGAGCAAGCCAGCATGCCAGACCTTATCAAATGCCTTTGAAATATCGAGAGCAATAGCTCGTCCTTCACCAGCCCTGTCTGCAAACCGATATAGGCGCTCTGTGATTACAGTCAGGAGATCACCAGTAGACCGAGAGTGTTTGAACCCATACTGAACATCAACAAACAGACCCAGGCTCTCAATAAAATTAACTAATCTATTGTTAATAAGCCGTTCAAAAACCTTGCTGGTGACAGGAAAAAGACTTACTGGCCTATACTTTCCAGGATCAGATGGTTCACCACAAGTTTTGAAGATAGGAGCACAATTTTTGAAGATAGGAGAGCAAATCAGGAGCAAAATATCATAAGAGCCAACAAACCTACCCTGAATGCCCACAAAGGGAGAAACAACCTGCTCCCCATCCGGGACAACTTTCTGAGGTCACATGTGCCACCTGTTGGTGACCTCAGTCAGCCTCACCAGCCTCACTTTGAATCTGGTGATCAAGGGAGATGGATGTGTCCTGAAAGCTACAGGTTAGTTTTTTAAACTATTTGTTGATTACAAAGTTTAAAACATGCTATACAAAATATCATTGACTTCGAAGGATTTAAAATGAAAGAGTATAAATAAGGAAATGATGTTATAGTTGTTTATCACAATTGACAAAATGACAAGAATGACAAAAGCTACAATTGAAGCTATTCATTAATTTATGAAGGTCCTTGAACACGGTTCTACACGTGTGGGAAATGGACTCCAGAGGCCGTTAGAATTTTCTTCCACATAACATATTTTTGTCATGCTCTAAAGCTCTGAGACTGCATGACTTTACTTAATTTTTTTCTAGTATTACAAAATTATATTTCAGAGAAAGTGCATTACACAGATCCTCACATACCCTACTCTTTAAAAGTGGTAGTTCAAAATTGCAAAAAGGACATGAGATTGAAAAAGGTATAAAATATTCTGATCTAGCAATTCCTTTGAATCTGCTAACATTCTGAGAGTCGGGGTAAGCATTACACAGATCCTCACATACCCTACTCTTTAAAAGTGGTAGTTCAAAATTGACAAAATGGACATGAGATTGAAAAAGGCATAAAATATTCTGATCTAGCAATTCCTTTGAATCTGCTAACATTCTGAGAAGGGAAGGTTGAAGGGAAGAGAAGACAGGGACGACCAGGAACATCTTGGACTCAGGACATCAAGGAATGGACAGAGGGAGGTTTAGCGACCGCCTCACATCTGGCAACAGACAAGAGATAAGTGGCGTACTCTAGTGTTGACCACAGAAGCGCATCTAAGCGCCACCTGACCAAGAGAAGAAGAAGAACATTCTGAGAGTCGGGGCAGTCATCGTCCAGAATATAATGAAAGTTGGGCAAATGTTGCAAGAGAAGCAATAAATCCTGCAAGAGCTCAGGTACTCTTATGTATCACATGAATATGAAGAATGGCTAAGACTACCTTCATGACAATCAACAGCAGATTTTTCTCTTGATTGATATCAGCAAGATTTTATCTAGTGAGATGCTTAAGCGTCCAAACTATCAACTTAAGGCAGCTCTAGATCTTGAAGGCAAGTTTAGAAAAGGAAGTAACAGATTGAACATGATTTGTATGAAGTGCTCAAGAACGTATATAAAATGTTGACAGGTGTAGACTGAAGGGAGGCACTGGTTACCCACAGACCCTTCTCCAGTCTATTCCAAATGTTGCCGTGATCAATGGATGCCAGGAGCGCCAACACCAGGAAATGCTGAAGTAATTTCCTACAACAGCTAACAAGAGGTTAGTATACTGCTCCTTCTTTCTTTTTACGGAGCCTTCTTTTGGTAAAAAAACGTGTCGGTACGTGAAGCCGGCTAGTCCCGAGAGGCTATATGTTACGCGTCATGAACTCATTGGCGACTGGGAATTGACCCAATCAGTAGCGTGGGAATAGAGGGAGAGCCACCACCGTTTTGCCAGCAACAAATATCATGTTTTACTTCAATAACAAACTAATTAAGTAGTAAGGATCGGTAACAATAAGTTGTCAGACAAATGGCCTGACACTGCGATAGCACAACCGTCTAGTTCCCGACGCCGAAACTCCTCAATCTACTCTATATATTGATTCTGAGTCCTTCAGTGATGATGCCCCAAATAAGATAACGAACAGGTGAGAGCATCATCAGAGACATCATGAGACTCGTATCTTTACCAAAGTATCATGGAAATGATGCTATGAATATTTCTTTTTGCCAATGGCTGCGTATTGATCACCCTATATTGACTGTTGGTAGTGTTCCAACTCAGTTTCCAAATGTTTATAGCATCGTATAAGCCAGTACTACTTTTGTCATTGTCAATCTATTGGCGACTGAACCGTTTCCCTTCCAATTTGTTGTAGGTGTGAGAAGGGCGGTATGTATCAAGCAAAATTACAAAATAGTAACAATAATATTGCTATGCTGTCGCAGGATAACAATGGAGACCCTACAAAGTCAAGATCAGACATGATATGCGCAAGATCAGATATTGTTTCTTATGCACCTGTGTTTAGGAAGTCTCACTGATCCATTTTTGTATGAAGATCTACGTGCTTATAGATTATTAGATATGGCAGTAAACTTTTGAAAATGAGACTGATACTCAAGTGGCTGACAACGAAAAAGAATTGGGAGTATTTGGTGCCGATTTGTATTGCACCAAACATATATTTGGCCGACAAACTATATACAAGATTCTAGGCACCAGTCAAAATCATGTCAAATTGTCTAATTGGGACGGATTTACAGAATAAAATAGTTTTCTTAAATGATTATTCGACGGTGGACATGAAATGCCTATTTCTAAATTATGCGAGCTTGGAAATGGAAAATGGAAAATTTATTTCAATTAGAAAGAAATAAAACTTAATTTAATGGAATCGTTTGGTTCCCCCGTTTTGTTTTGTCCGTTGGAAAATCGCTATTACATTTAGACTTATAATTCAAATGTTAAATTTTTTTGGCGAAACCGATACACTGAAAGAAGTTTGAAAGAAAGATTTTGTGGTCCAATGCAAGTTTAACAATTTTTCAACATTATTCAACTTGACACCTACAACTGATGAGGATTTTATATGTCAATAAAATGATGCTAACAAGATTATAAAAGCAAAAATTCCTAACCTCAAAACAGGCCCAAAAAGAAAAGGAGTAAATTATTAGCCCACCATGGGCAGGGGGCTATTATTTCTGTCCTTTTCATATGTTCAAGTTATGCATACTATTTTCTTGCAAGCTCTAATTATTTCGAGGGTTACACGATATGCCCTATTTCTTTTTTATGTTTTTTGGTAATTGTCTCACCGCTAAATCAAACAGCACTGCCTTTTTTCTGTAATGCGGGTGTATTTCACAATCCTGTTGATATCATTTTAAAATGACCGAAAGCTTTATAAACGATCTCCATGCTTGGCTGTTCCCCCCCAAAAAAGCAATGGTTTTAGAGCATTGCATTGGAACGTGCCTTTGCGGTAATGGTGTACAAGACTCTAGAAGAAGACCAGACCATTAATGTTTGGATGAGGTACCAAAGATGCCAACTTTATATCGAAATAAATGCTAGAGAGCCTCTGGAAGGAAACCACTCACAATACAGTAGTTGTATTGATCTTGAAAGACAATTTTATATGGGTTCCTGGAAAACTGGTCTTCAAAACGCTCGTTGGTGGTACAAAACAATCAAACTGCATGAAATAGCGGAAAAATTTTAGTACTGAAAAGCTATTTTCGTCTGACACTCCTTAGAGTACGAAATCGTCAAAGCTAAAACGTATGTGCAACTGTGCTTTGAAAGTAGCCAAGCAAAAGTATGACTACCAGATTGATGTAGTTGTGACCAATCAGTGTCTGTGGTACTGAATGGAAAACGCACATTGAAAAGACAAATTCTTTTTGTCTGCAGAGCAACGGTTTTCCCGGATCCAGAACGTCCAAGTGAAAAGTATACCTAGCATTACCTATTATACCGAAGCAGTCGTCCGTATATTTTTGGGGCAGTGTGGATTTGAAAGCAAGTGCTGTCCTATGGCAGAGTCACATTGCATAGTGGTGTATTTTCGTTTTTGAAACCTGAGGTGGTTTTCTCCTTGTAAGAGCTCATGTTGGGAGAATACAGGATGGAACATGCTGCTCAATTCGGTCAACTAACAATAAACTACGCGTTGGGTCACAGCGCCGAAACACTTCCCTATTGGTTTATGAGACCTTAGAAGGAAAGAAGGAACAGAAGAGACTGTTTGGATAGTGGAAGCTAAGTACAAAAGACCTTAACACTTGACCCTAATTGAAAAAGATCTCTTTGAAGGCTGAAGGGAAGTAGCTGTTGAACTACACAAGTCTCAACGCTCAGTCTCCTGCTATTTCTTAAAGAAATTAATTCAATACGTAAAGGGACACGGCGACTCCCATTATGGTAATGCTAAAATTCAAGATCTGTTAGAAGACTAATGTGCAATCGAAATCCTCTGTGCTGTACCATACTATACTGTCCTGTGCTGTAGTGTGCTGCAGTGTGCTGTAGTATGCTGTAGTGTACTGTAGTGTATTATAGTGTACTGTGATGTACTGCGGTGTACTGTGGTGTACTGTAGTGTACTGAAGTGTAGTGCACTGTACTGTGCAGTTCAGTCCAGTGCAGTCCAGGGGATTTGGATCAATGAATTCGTAAACTTCCTTCTCGACGAATTTTGTGAAAACCTGATAGTGAGCTTCTGTGTATACAAATGCGATCTCGTTTAACCTAGCTCAAATCAAACAGGGGCAAAAACAGTTTTAGCAAAGGAGAAAAAATTTCCGCAAAACAACTTACTATTCTGCCATTTTCAAATTTCTTTCTACTATTACGTTGGGCAACATTTTTTAGAATTTGAGGAGTAAAAACTTACTCTCAGCGAGTTTGACTTGAAATTGCCATCCAACGCGCTTGTCAATAGTACTAGTGCGCAAAGTCTTTGAAAAGGGTTAATAAATGACTTGTTAAGCTTTTTTTTACTTTTATACATTTACTTGTCTAGGTGTACAATACTTAGGTGTTCGAAAATTGATTAGGATTTGAGATTGTAATTATCTGCCGGTCAGACTCATACATGCCTAAAGTTCCATTTAATTTAGCGTTTTCATAAATTTTCCTAGAGCCTGTAGATAAATCCTCTTATGCTATGGAGCAGACGACACCCTCGGACAGTTTAATCTCTGTACTTACGACTGCTATTAGTTCAAAATGACCTTTTCCTACTGCTAAGACGCCGGCTTTACGTTGGCATTCGTGGAGGTGATCAGTTAATCTCTCCAAAGTTAACGGTATGATATCTAGAGATCGACCAGTTGCTTTAGCATTTGCCTTGACTCAAGAAATCATTTCATCAAAATACTTTCATGTTAAACAGAAATGTAAAAGTCTTACTCAGAATTCCGGTTGAGTATTGAAGACGTATGATGGTAATACATAATTGTGAGGGTTAAACAGGGATCATCACTTGTCCAATAAATTGTACGAGTAGTTAATAAATTGGTTTGAGAGGATTGTAAAATATATTTTATGTGTATATCTTTCTCGATATATTCGACACCACTTCAAATTTACTAATACAACTATTGATCCATACCATTCTTCAAAATCATCTTGATCTGTCTTCAAGAAGATATGGTGGATTCCGGCGCCTTGTAAACAACACATATTCCTAATTGTACATGCCCGTCGTCTAAAAAGTTCCATAAATGGAAGATTTTGTGTGCTGTATCAAACTGTTTATAGGTTTTGCAGCGGTGATGATGATTGGAAAAGGACATCTTGTCTATAGATAGTCTTCAAATGTAAAAATACATGGAAAAGCTTTGCCTAGATCCTCGATAACAAAGTCTTAGCGATTGGCTCTGCCTGGTTATGTTTGTCATGAGATGCTGAGCAAGTATGCAAAAGACGTCGGTAGAATAGGAAACCCTGCTGTGACTCGAAAGAGGCATAGAATCGTACACAGGTCTATCAATAATGGGCCTTTTATTGCAATGTGGGATCTTGAACTTTAGTAGCAAGAAACTCCAAGAGCTAAGGATGCTCGCGAGGAACAAGACACAGTGGACACAGTTGAAGAAAGACTGATTGCGGCTGTAGGATGTTTATACTACTACAGCAGCAGAACCCAGTATATCATCATCATCATCTTGAACTTTGTAAATGTAATATCATCTTATCGAATGAGGTGGACTGAAAAAGAGGCTGACTGAAAAAGAGGCTGACGGAAAAAGAGGCTGGCGGAAAAAGAGGCTGACTGAAAAAGAGGCTGGTTGAAAGAGGAGCTGACTGATAAAGAGGATGACTGAAGAAGAGGCTGTCTGAAGACAAAGAAGAAGAGGAAGAGGAAAAGCCTTATAATAATCATGAGTCTTACAACACAATGAGTGGCAAATACCATATCATATAAGGCATATCCTTCATATCTCCTATCGTAAACTGAAGATACTATTTTAACCCATGGGTTTTAAGCAATTGAAAACTTAGGTATGTTATAATACCTATAATCCTTCATTCCTATATTCGTAGATAACAGTGACGGAGGAGCAACAAGCATTCTTCCCTCAGCTTATTTGCAACACTTTTAAACAAACGTCATGTCTAATGCAGATAACAAAGAAAGGTATAAGATAAATTTGAATCAGTGAGATCTGAAAGTCAGTAATTGGCCTGTTACTCCCAATGCATGGAATATATAAGAAATGATTCATGATCACAATAGGAAAAGTGTCCAGGTTAAAGGTAGTTAGCTCCCACTCCACAATGTACTTCAACTTCCAACACTACTGTACTAGCTATATATTTATCTGACAGAGCACTTCGGGAGGACTAATTTTAAGTCCTTTTAGAACAGTACAAAATCATAATCAGTGGCGTAGCCTTACATTACCGGGTAGGTTGCATACACTCCCCAATTTGCTAGGAACATGCTCTTTTATGTACAAAGAGTCTACTCGTACAAAGGGAAAAGAGATGCCAAATATTCGATTCATACTCTAAACGGAGAGAAAGTGATGACGTCACAAATCAAAAGTTTTGGAAATGGTGCGATTTCACTCTTGATATCTGAAGGCAACTGTGGAATAGGCTGTTTCCCCAAATATAAGACCTGTAGTGTGTATAATGTTTAAACTAGAGGCATTTAAATCTCAAACGTCTCCGCTCAAAACTCTGTTGACATGCCTTGGTTCCTTAAGTTAGGAACCAGTATCAAATATTAAGGTTTTGTTAAAGATATTTAAAACTTTAAAACCTGATATATCCGTGATATGAAAGGGTATCACTCTCAATTATGGCCATGGACGTTCTCACTAATAGGGCAGCATAAAAATTGAGCAATTTTTCCACAATTCAAACATTTTCAAAATGGTAACGTCACACTTTCCCTCCGTATACGATGGAAAATTTTGAATTTGTATTACTTCTTTAGAAAAATCTCAAAACGATCCAACTACCAGTAACAATCCGCAGTTTGAGAAATGTATAAGCTATCAAGTAGATAAACCTTCCCTGTCTCTAGCTTCCACAAAGAATAGAGGAAACTAAATCTAGATGCAGCGGAATTTGGTAAAGATATTGCGGGCAAAAACTAAATCATTTTATTTGATAGAATTTTGTTAAGCACATGAATAGCCTTTAGGCAATAATTTAGGGGAGATGAAAAGAGTAGATAACTCCCCCATAATTTCAACATTTTCCAAATGATGACGTCACACTTTCCCTCCGAAAGTGAAATAAATCATAATCAGTAGGCCTCTTCCCTGTCTAGGAGCTGTATTAGTAATGATTATTTGCAGACTTAAAGGAAATAAGATTGCTTTTATAGACCGAGCTTATATTTTATGGATTACAAAAATATTACTCATGAAATACCTTCTTAAAAATTTTAAAGAGGAAATGAAATGATTTAATAGTAATCTCATTTCCATAACAATAAATAGGTATCACTGAGACGATTGGGCTTGGCCTCATTTTTTAATCCTTAAAGACCGGAACGTGTTGAAGATCTAACTGTTTG
>JAAAKL020010403.1:0-14387 GCA_010016065.2 Carybdea cf. marsupialis auct. non (Linnaeus, 1758) | reverse complement strand
CTGATCTCTAAAAAAGACTGGATCGAGCTTCCCATTGTTTCCAACTACGAAAAAGTGTAGTCACGAGTACTGGCCCTCATTAGTTAGAATAGCGCGGGAAAGTCCGCCATGTTTCGTAACATAGTTTATAAGCTTTGTGTGATGGGGACTGAAATGGCGTCAAACGACTGACCTCACTTCCAGACGGAAGATGCTCGATCCTGTGTTTTTTAGAGGTCAGTGTTAGTATTACATTCATTCTGAATCATCTTATAATACAAAGTGAGAGAAACTTGAAAACCAGATTTCTTACACAGCCTTAGTTTTATGTTACATAGAATGTGATACAAAAGTATAGACTATAATCAAGACTATAATCAAAACCATTAAAGACTATAATCAAAACCATTAAAGACTATAATCAAGACTATAATCAAAACCATTAAGGACTATAATCAAGACTATAATCAAAACCATTAAAGACTATAATCAAGACTATAATCAAAACCATTAAAGACTATAATCAAGACTATCATCAAAACCATTAAAGACTATAATAAACTATTTGAAGATATTGGATGTAAGGCATTTAGTCAATGGAGTCTTCTTATTTTTAAAGGAATGTTCTCTTCAAATGCTAAGTACTTAAGAGTTCCTTTCATTTGTGTTATTTCCCGTATGGGTAAACTGAGAGAGTATCTGATTTTTGAGGAGAAGAGGCAAATAAAACTAGTTGAAACTGTTATCTTTTTAAAACTGTCAGGTGTGTTAAACTATTAGTCATGAAGTATCCACTTTGGCACTGAAAGCAAATGCTAAGGACTGCATTTTGCTCTTGGGTTTTCCTATTTCAGTAAAGTTTCAGGTATTATTATCATTGTCATTAGAAGTATCAGTATTATCAAGAAAGAGAAAGTAAAGAGGATAAGAGCACGAAATCCTGCATTTAAACTCCATAAAATGAAGTTTATCCATACATTGTTCTGATGTCTGCTATAAAAGTGTTGTAAAGCTTAATCAACTAGCAACACTTTCATACGAGGGAATATCATGCTCCTTGGCTTCCGTCTGGCCAATGGTTGATTTTATAAACTGCATAATTTACAACTGAAAGTTATAGTAAGAGTAGTTTGCAGTTCTCAGGTGATAAATAACAGCTTACTCAAGTGTTTTCCTTGATCAAAACCTTTGTTAACAACGACCCCAGACTTAGGAATAGAAGTAAAGGAAACTGTAAATCAATAATTACGTTATTAGGCCCTATGCTTGGGTGTAGAAGGTCATGGAAGATGGAAATTAAGAACTGTTAGTCATGACCTCACAATGTATAAAATTTGGCCTTTTTAGTAAGCAGACAGACATTTAACTGCAATTTTTATTGCCATGCCTTCCCACGCTCTGAATGCCCCCTTTTCTCCTAAGGTTCTTCGTACTGTGGATCATAAGTGTCATGCGTCCATATGTGATCTCCTTTCAACGTTCCTACACAATATTCCGGCACGTGTTTTAGAGTTTCAAATATTCTAGAATTAAAAAATTTTACTCTTATTCAAATGTTAGTATTAAAAGCAGAGGTTTGATGATATAAGAGCATATAAATTGGATTGATAAAATTAATATTCCTTGCTTTGCTGTCATCATTTTTCGTTATGAAGAATAAGAAGTGAAGCAATAGTGTAAAATAGATACTTTTCACATTTACGTGTCTATCGGTATTTAACACCTTTCATAGAAACTTTTCAGTTACCTATTCTCCGCCAAAATATTTTGAAGAGCTGCTAACTTTCCATCACATTCGTTTTTCGCGCAGATGAAAAGAGCTACAGTTGGAATTAGATTCGTTTCTTTTGTTTAGGGAAAATGATTCCCAGCTTGGGTGCAACCTGAAAAGGGATTTTTCCTATAAATACTAGTAAAAACTAAATTTATTTTGTTCAACTGCAGCGTCTAGGAAGAAAAAAGAGTTGTTTTTCCTCGTCGTATTCAAACTAATGGAGTATGGCTTGACAGATTGGTTTCAAATTGGAAAAGGTGTTCGACAGGGATATATCTTATCTCAGTGCCTGTTCAACATGTATTGTGAGTATATCATGAGAGGAGCCTTGGTAAATGAGCAGATTGGTGAACACATTGGAGGGTAAATAGTCAACATGCTTCAATATGCAGATGACACAACATTGATCACAGCTGCTTCTGGTCAAAGTCAAAATTAGAGAGTGGACACCATAGATTATACCTGAACCTGAAGAAGACAGAGATCATGTCCAACACAGATTTGGAAGCCTTCACCTTAGAGGGGGAAAGCATTGAATTGATGGATAGCTTCACTTTCCTGGGTTCAACAATTCATAAGGAAGGTGGTTGTGAAATGCGTAGACGACTACCACTTAGCAGAGCCGCTATGAACAAGATAACTGCAATTATGAAAAGTCATGACATCTCCCACAACACCAAGGTCATGCTAGTGAACATCCTAGTCTTCCCGACGGTGCTGTACGGAGCAGAGAGTTGGACCCTAAAGCTAAATGACAGGCGCAAGTTGAATGCCTTCGATCTTTGGTGCTGGAGAAGACTCCTTCGCATTCCATGGACACACAAACTCCGTAATGAAGAAGTGATCGCATTGATCAACCCACCCATTTCACTTGATGCAATGGCCATCATGGGGAAATCTCTTATTTTGGCCAAATAATGAGGACTAACTTTGGGATTGAAAAGGATTTAATGCTTGGCAGAACAGAAGGGAAGAGAAGAAGGGGTAGGCAGCGAACTCGATTGATCCAACATATATTTACTTGAACAGGAAGGAACCTAGCTCACAAACGGGATCTGACATAGAACAGAACACATTGGAGAAGAGTTGTATATGATGGACGCTGATGATGATGATGATTCAAACTAAGTTATTTATTGCGTTTTGGTCAAAAGTATGTCAACACAGAAAAATTAAACAGGTCGAAAATTCTAAGTTCTTAAAAATTTAGTTTTCAGAGAAAACAGAAAAAAATGGATTTACGTTTTACCACGAGGACTTTGCATAGCAATTTTGTCAACCTAGCTGATGAACTTTCGTACAGATTCTAAGATTTCAGACGATTATTTTACTAACTTGTGTTGTATTTCAATACATTATCAAATAGATCGAGCTAGTGTGCTAATCTAGTTTATGTAATTTTTATATAAGTGGTAGTTCGAAACAAGTTGGTATAGTCCAATTCTAATTTTCGCGTGGCCATGTTGTCATGCCTCGATATGGTATTTGTCATGTTGACAAGGTAATTATCTCCGCTCAAAATACTCATCTCTGTCCGCCTATCAGGTTTTATAATAAGGACTTTATTGGCAAGTCATTATAGGGCCTTGAAATTTTGTACTAGCATACAAAAATCCATAAAATCAATAGATACAACCATGTCAAATCACCAAATGTCGCTTCTACGAAACAGACTCATGCAATAATAGTGTAAGTTATGGCAAATTAGTTTGAAATATTTTCAGACTCAGAGAAATCTCTTTTGATGTTGTTACCAGGTATACACTATTTAAGGGCATGACAATAAACTTATTTTTCATGTAGAGAGTGAATAGTCATAAAGGAGCATTATGTATTTGGGAGAGTGCTGGAACAAAGTATACAATCCTGGACAAATAAAAGTTAAACTTTTACTAAATTTACGCAAGACACTTTGCCACATGAAAGGGGTGTCCATTCCTGATATTATTCGTTTTCTAGACCTCTCCGCTTAACAACAGGGAGGTCTGACATGTAAGTGCCCAAAATGCTCGTTGTCAAACTTAGCAATATTTAAGAACAGGGGTTGGAGAAACTTGCATATTTCAAAGTCCAAATTTGTGGCTACGTTTTCCGATTTGAAACTTTATCTTATGTGATGCCTATATCTAGTTTGGTGCAATATACGATCGCTGACTCGAGCAATGTAGAAGTAATGTCCAACATGATCAATAGAAGGGAGAAAATTTTGGACTTTGGAAATTCCTATCGATAGAGTGTGTTTAGTTTGAACTTCCTATTTTTTGATTTTGTCACTAACGAAATGTACGCTCAATACCATGACTATGTATAGCTAGATTATTTTCTATGTGATTTCTGATAAAATTAGGCAAGACACGTAATTTGTGTAATTGGTTGCAAGACTTAAAATTCTGGCCTTACCTCGTTGCTTCATAACTTCCATAAGGTCTATCATCTTCTATCATTTTCTTGGTGTACAACCATAGAAAGTAGTTGATCGATTTAAAATGGGTGGCCTTGCCCACATTCGCTTGTTATCGTTTCTATCTTTTGTATTGTTAGCTCATTCTGTGACCCTTCACCTCAGCTTTACAATTTTGACCTTACTACGTCCCCTAGGGCTATACTGTGAACTTACTCTAGTATAAGGATGGGGTGTAATAAGACTTGACAAAGTTTACACATGAGATTACATTATGACTTTTTAAACTCCATTCTTTTATAGTGCTCAGTTGCTATCCAAAGTTGGTTTTTGAACCTCATCAGCAAGTACTCTATCTACATCCACACTCGTCTACTACCATATCGGGAAAACTTCGCAATACAAGACTGTTACCAAACGTCTGATCTGAATAAATTAAAGTTATAGAGGAGAGCTTTACTGGCACACAGCTAACCTCTGCCACGACAGTGGATCCTTTAAGGCTATTTAAAATGGCCTGTATCTGCGCATGGATGTTAGCTTTGGAGTTCTTTCCAAGAGGGAACGTGCATCTTCCCAAGCATTGTTTGGCATCGTATGCTAGTGGTGCAATGATATGTTTGTAACCGATCTCGTAGAAGTTGACTGGCAGATTAGCAACATGACAGCTAACCGTTTCTCTCGGAAATCGCCTCACTTTAGGATGTAAGGAACGGAAGCCGAGGAATCTCGGCAAATCCAAGGATGTTCTTTTCCTGTCTTTTTGATCTCTGATAAAAGCTACTATGACGGGCTGTCGCTGTTTGTGACGACTGCTTAGGATTTTCAGAGACCAGGAGCTGCTTGAACGTGCAGAGAAAGGAATTGCTGACAATTCAAACAGGATAACGCTCAAGGTACTATTTCTCGCTAGATTGATAGCTTTTGTAACTGGAAATGTCACCAACTTTGGTTTCCTCTCAATTCTCACTACTCTTGAGAGTGTCAAGTTGGAGCGTTTGTATGATAGGATAAGGTTGACAAAGCGAGGTTTGGTGTCTTTCTTTAAATCATCTTCATTCCTGAAGCTAAAGTGAATGTAGCACTGAATAATGGCAAATAAGATCTTCTCTGATTCCGGAATATTTATTTTGAATTTCAGTCTGATTGGAAAGTAATTTGTTCTGCCTCCTGAAAGGTGAATTAAGAAGAGCAATACTAAAGTTAATTATTATTATTATATGTAACTTTGATAAAATTGTACTGTTATCTCTATATTAAATATAAAAACAGCAAACATCTATGTTTGATTAACAATGAAATAAAGGAAAGTTTAATGTAGAAAATATATCCAACGAATATTTTACTGATAACTCGAGATAAAGAAACTCCATGATTTAAAACCTTTAAAATTATATATATCTGTAGAAAAAAGTACTCATATAGATACATTTTACTAGATACTAGTGAAATAGAAAAGTATGTCACCGATGTGATTCGCCCCCTTGAGCCACGCATTCACAACATGCGCTCTACCAACTAAGCTAAGTTCGTCCTTTAGTAACATGATCTATTTCTCTAGTCGTCACATTAGCTCCCAATACTCCATCGAAGGACATCAACATACAGCTCTACACAATTTTGGAGACCACCCACCCTGCTCCATATGACTTGATCATGGAAGGACTGCCCTTCTGCCTGTCATGCTGTCCACAGCCTCTTGAATGTTGCATGGTGTTTTTGAGAAGAAATCATTTAAAATGATTAGTACAAAAATTTAGTTACACGCAGCAATCTGCAGACAGTACCATCTCACTCTTTGCAAGCTCTTCAGGGCTGAACAGAGCTTCTAGAGAAAATTCTAGCTATTTTCCTAGCAAAGGTGTTACCAAGCACTGTAAACAATTAATATGGCACCATGCCAGAGTACGCATGCACAATAAAGCATAGCATAAAACATCTATAAATACATAAATAAGTACAAACGGAACCCTTTTCAGAGGTCTAATAAAGGTGCAGAGTAGAACCTAACATTATCTGAGTGCTTACAAGATTCAATTATGATATTTTTATTTTCATAAGCCTCAGCTCACTTACAAGCTACTAAACGGAGTGGTAAATATTTTGGAGAGGTTGGAGAGGTTGCAGTACCTCTCAAGCTAAGGGGTTTTTCGTTAGTGGAAGCACATGTCCAAATGACACCGCATAGTATGAAATGTCAACCTTTCAGTTTTCTTGTACCTTTAGTATGCGCTTTCAAATATTAAAATGTGGAATCGTGCAATAATAGCCCCGCTCTCCTTATTGCTAGATCAGATGTCGTAATTCTGAAAGAGTGCAGAGAGATCTGCTTAAAGTTCAAACCTTTAGGTATACGGACTTATATTATATTTAAATACTTATGTATAAACGGTAATACAATCACACATTTGCATAGAAGTCCTCTTTTCTAGCTTAACAACTAGCAATATCAGAATTTTGTACAAAAAAGCTCTCTGATGTTGCTTTTGCCATGTCCGTCAGAGAATCGTCTTTTTGTTTTTATCCGCAAATGTCTGAATCATGGAGCCCTCGCTCCAACGGTTTGCACTGGATTCTTCAGTTATTTTATACGGTTACCGCATGCGCCTGTATTAAAAAAACCGAAAAAAAGATACGAGGGCATTGCAGCTGAAACAGCGTCATATTTCATCTCTATACGTAAATACTTGCTTAAATCCATACAGCCGAAGTCTTCTGATGACGTGAGCAAAGAAAACGATCGGATGCAAGCATGCTGTCGGTTGTAATGATAAGGTATATGGTTTATGATAAGGTATATGGTTTATTCGAGACCATTTAAGATGATCGTAAAAGTGTTTTCCATGGTTGTTGTATTTTTAACGATAGGGGTATACGGAGACCAACAGCTACAATTCAAGAACGCTAAACTAATGAGAGGAAATATCGCTGTCAAACAGCAAATTGTAGCTAACGACAACCACTTTCAATTAGTGTTAACTAACAATAATTTATTTGTCAGGTGGCGATAATTACGTGATCAGATAACATGAATGCAATTTCCATGTAGCGACAATTAAGTTGGTGATGAAGACAACTAAGGTGTATATACTGACAACTCATTTGACATAGATGTCTTTCCATGCAGTAATAAAGAGAATATGAATGGCTTACAGGAGACAACTCTGTTGTGTTTGTTTCTAGAAGCAATCATATTTTTTAAACTTCAGATCATTTGGAAGAAGCTTCATCATTTGGATGAACGATTGGTTACTTAGAAATGTCAACTTGGGATCTTTCAATACTATACTCGATTTATCACTCCCGCCCTTTTATTGTTTCGCTCTTTATGCGGTGTGACGTCACGATTTTAAAAATGTTTGAATTACGGAAAAAATACTCAATCTTCATATAGCCCTATTAGTGAGAACGTCAATGGCCAAAATTGAAAGTCTTGCCTTTTCCCAACAATGAGATATCAGGTTTCAAAGTTTTAAATCTCTCTAACAAAACCTTGTTATTAGATGCTGGATCCTAACGTTAGTTGAGTTTTAACCAGAGATTTTTTAAATTCGAGCGCCTCTAGTTTAAACATTTATATATATATATCACAGGTCTTTTATTTTGAGAAACAGCCTATTCTAGGGTTGTCTTCAGGTATCTAGAGTCAAATAGTCTTATTTCCAAAATGTTTGATTTGTGACGTCATCACTTTTCCTCCGCGAAAACGAAAACTACAAAATGGTAAATCAATGAAACCAGAATAAGCACGTGTATGAACAATTGCTTTTTTATTTCATGCTAATATTTCCCAGTGATGAAGGTGTGTTTACTATCCTGTTTGCGTCTTTGATGTGGTCCATAGTCACTTCGACAATTCCAGTTTCTCTTTTTTTATTAAAAAATTCTGAAAGAATTATTGACTGTCTAGACGGCTGTAGTGTTGAAGCAATGAGCAACTCAACTGTAGCAACTACGATTCGTATTATTGGCCAGACAATACTCACGACAACTATGGACAATTTGGTTGAATTGTCTCTGTGTAACTCGACATTAAAGAGAGTTATATGGGATTAATAGGCAGAATTTTCGGGACAAGAAATAATATTTATAATTTCACGGTAATTGCTATGTTGCATTGGTTGTTAGTTGTAGTACCACTGTAACTGTAATTTTTATTCTCGTTCATTCTGATAAGAACATGATGGCTAAGCATTAATAAATATTGCAGAATCGCCCTCAGTTGAAGTTACTGTTTAATTCATTAACTGGTCTACTTAACTTCATGTTTTTCATACTAAGACACACGCACACAAGCAGTGTATAAAATGTAAATCATAACCTCCCGTACATGATATTCCTCCTCTGATCCTTAGATACAATTTTTCTCTCTCGTGTATGTGCATTAAGCACGTTTGTACAAATGACATCACCAGCTCGGGTAGATTGACGAAGATTGATGGCCTTGTCAAGAAAAGCTCATTAAATTTGATGGCAAAGTCGTAAATCAAAACCTGCTGCATGACAGGAAGGTTTGATTTATTTTAAATTCTAGCTGATAAAGAGGTATGACAGATTAAGCGCATTAAAATCTCTTGTAGATTAGCCGTCAATGATTGTATTTAGTCGAGAGTTGACGCTCGTATCTGATAAGTATCAAATTCAGATGTTGCAGCTTTGTTTCACATCTGGAGAGCATAATTCTTTACCTTATCGGTTGTAAAGGTTGAGAAATATTTAAAGTTAAAATAACTTATTTGTTCTTTTCTTAGTTCAGTTATTTAAGACAAGGCATGTTCTTTTTTAGTAACAGCAGAAGAAGCTAAGAACTTTGGATATTAGATTTGTTATTCTTAGAAAATTGATTATTGATTAAGTGTACAAGGCGTTATGCTTTATGTCTTGGTTAACACGACGCCATCTTTATGCTAGTATTTGCGATCATCTGGTAATCTGTACCTTAATAGGGAAATGTCTCAGTAACCCTTTGTATTCTGTTGTTCCTGAGAAGATTAGGACTACAAGACGCAATGTTCTTAGATGGTTTTAAACTTTGTTTACTTTTCATCTAGCTTAAAACTTCCATTCATGAAAGTCTGCTCTTTTGAAAACTTTACCCATTTTAATGTTCAAATCGCCGGTTTCCCCTTTCTTTTCTTTTAATACTTTGATTCTTTTAACTTTCACTTGATTACCTCTTGATTCACTTGATTTCATACTCATTGTCTTACCAATAACACTAATTAGAAGCTATTGGATTTATGTTATTTTTGAGTAACCATCTTGCTAATATGGTGCTTTTTGGTTCATTACCCATTTCCCTCTGAAGATGATACAAATTAGCATTTTAGTCCAAGAATATGACATTGGCAAGAGAATATTTGGCTCCAATATTTGAGCTCATAAGGGGAAAATCTTAACCATCAAAACAGCTGTCAGCTACAGGTCATTGGTACTTATACATTTATAATTATCATATTGCTATGACAAAGATGAGGATGATGACAATAAAGACATAGGTGATAATGATGATGATGCACCATCATCTCCATCATCATCATCATCATCACCACCACAATCATCATCATCCTTATTATCATTATAGCAGTATGAAAGGCTTTAAATTAACATGAAATGTTATTACCACTAGTATTCAAACTCGGACTTAAACTGAAGATCCTTGGAACAGGACACTAAGCCATGGACACCAAAGTTATGACCAGATACGATTACTAGAAGTGGTTTCACGATAAACAGATAACAATGAAGGCTGATTGATTGACACAACGTTTCTCACCTATGTGTGTAAAACTGCGGACTGAATCCGCTCCGAGCGGTAGTTGTTTTTGCGTCTCGGACTTCTTGTGGTCTTTACTAAGGGACTGATACAGTTTCAGCATAAACTCTGGTAGTTTTCTCTTGGTTGAAGATGAGAAATTCCAGCTGGCCTGTGGCAGTCTTCTCTTAACAATTTCCTTTGGAAGATAAACTGGTAGAAAATCTGTAATGTTGAGTGAAGTTGTGTTTGCCGGCTCGTGTTGGTCCCTTATAAACTCAGAACCAACTACCTGAAAATGGAACTCATCACTGCTTACTTCAACAATTATCAGCGTGGTAGCAAGGCGTAGAAGCATGGCTGCTAGCATCTGTTGCCTACTCATGTTGCGAATCTTGTGATTCAACTGTGAATAAAAGAATAGAAAGATGAAAGCAAGCTTCTCTTTTTTGGGCAAAATTTAATTGCAACAGGGAGGGGAGAGGGGGAAACATTCAAGTTGAATACTCGAGATGATTGCAAGGCAAAAAACACCCAACATTTCCATCGTTTTATCAACATTATATGAAAGCAATTTAACTACTGTCTACATAGGATTTCGCAAATTCATCGTTTCCTAATAAGTGTGATATAATGGCCGAACTGCAAATACGTCAGTGACTTGAAAGCCTATTTCGTTCTACATAGCTATCAATGTAGAAGGAATATACCGGCATATACTGTCACTGAATCTAAAAGACGTCGTATACAAGTAGATGACATTACACCTGCATGTTAATTTGTAAACCAGGTTTTTTTGTAGGTGAGTAGTTTGCATTTCAGATCAGTTGTGATAAGAGGCCTGAATCTAGAGATTTAACAGGTTTACCTACATGGTAGCAGGAACTGATGGTTCTATTGAGTGAGTGATAAAACTAAAATAAAGTATTGCTGATTGTTTACAGATCTCTTGTTTTGAATGTCTCTTAATTATTGCCTACGGTGCCTACAGATTGTACTTAGTGATAGTGGTCTTTACGCTGATAAAATAACATTATAACTTGGTAAAGAAAATGGTCTTAAATTATGAACATTTGTATACTGCAATCGGAGAGAAAGTATTTATTTCAAATTGTTTGTTTCTGAATTCGATGGTGATAGTTGCCTTCTCTTACCTTGCACAGACATTAGATGCAACATCAGGACATCAATATCAACACGCGACTTGCGCAGCCATAAGAAGAGATATGTCCTTGTGATACTAAAAATAATCGGATTCTCTAGCAAATGAAATGATTGTCCATAACCAAAAACCTCTTGCTTTGATTTGTAACACCACGTTCTACCTCATAGGCAGACGAAATAGCTAAAAATAAAGAATTTAGAGCCCAAAATGCCTCTGTTTCTTTTTTTATTGCAAACAATTTTATTACAGTTTTATTCAAAGCTGATAAGAGCATTTTAGTAAGATTTTAAGTGTGTAATATTTGCTAAAAGCGGAGTTTCTAATAATAAAATGGGAGTTATTTTAGCTGTGTTAAGCTCCCTAATGGAATAACATCATCTTGATTAGATACTTTCTTTTTCGCAAGCCACAATAACTTTATGTCTCAACCTCATCAGTGGCTTAGAAGAATGGACATTGTACCTTGAAAGGTTTATTTTGATACTTGATCAAAATTTATTTATATCAACAGCATCCAGCATTGAGGAAGAAATCGGTATAATTGCAAAGAATGATGCCAATATAGTGGATCTACTATTGTCCAACATCTTCCGTTGTACTTCATAGATGTCTCATTACCTGGATTTGCATGCCTTAAACTTTAGGTTATTACATCAATAACTTAAGATAGCTAGAAAACGACCTGTTCATATGCAAGTCAGACCAACAGATCCTTGCATTTTCTGCTGTATTTTCTCTATCGATTTACAACATCTGATAACAGAAATTGTTTGATATTGACAAATAAGCATCTGCAAACAATTAAGATTTATGAAAAAATCTCCAACAGTATTCTAGTAACTATGTCATTACAGTGACAGTCCTTTAGAACCAGTCACTATAACATATATAAGCACTCTTCAAAGGTAATATTTTTATACAGGAATGTTAAGAAAAGGATTCTTGTATCTACGACTCAACTTTCAACGACTGAACCGAGGATACAAAGAAAAAAAGAGTGAATTAACTAATTTCATTTTCTCAGACTTAAACACCAATGTATCTTAATAATTTATATACACATATCCTATTTAACTGATAGTTTTAAAATACAACAATAAGAGCATGAATATATAAAATTTAAATTTTGCATGACACTAAATTTAACAGATGATTCTTCCCTTATTTTATGAGCTGTTGTGAAATCTGTACTTACCTTTGCAGTATAGTTTTATTCTTGAGGTACTCTTACTTTTGCTGTCAAATTCCACTCCTTCTAAATCTTGAACCATCTTGCTGAAATATCCGTATCATTTGTCAACATGCCATTTAATGCACAGCTCAGATCACTGTTACAATAATAAACATAGTGTAAACCCAGCAAGCGTTCGTATGTTTGCCCCAGCTGCTCCCATGGAGAGAGACGTTAAAACTTTTATGACTCTTAACCTTGGATTGTTATAAGACACGATGTAGCTTTCTTGTAGAGCAAAAAGACCACCTTAGTCTCTGCAAGTGCAACTCATGATCTTCATTCATTGTGCAAGCCTTTAGACTGCAATAAATGATCGTCAAAACAATTAAGTATTACGTACGCCAGTATATATATATATATCAAAGAGTGCAAAAACAGGTGTAACAAGAAACTTATAAACATGTCAAAGAACAAGTATAATAACAAGTGCGATAAAAATAAGAACAGCAAGCACAATAACAACAAAAAGTACAAGAACAATTACTATGACACCCACAACAACAAGAGTAAGAACAAATACAATATCAAGCATAACAATAACAACAATAATAAAGCCGCGATACATATTACTACAAGAGGTACCACCTCTAATGGAACAGCAAGTACAGCAACAAGTACATTAACACGTACAGCGACCAGTTCAACGACAAATACAATGACAAGTACAACGACAAATACAATAACAAGCGCAATAACAAGTGCAACGACAAGCACAACAACAAGTACAATGACAAGTACATTGACAGGGACAATGACAAGTACAACGACAAGTGCAACAACAAGTACAACGACAAGTACAATGACATGCACAATGACAAGTACAACGACAAGTGCAACAACAAGTACAACGACAAGTACAATAACATGCACAATGACAAGTACAACGACAAGTGCAACAACAAGTACAATGGCAAGTACAATGACATGTACAATGACAGGGAAAATGCCAAGTACAGTGACAAGTACAACGCCAAGTACTACGACCAGTGCAACGACGACTACACTTAAAGATGTAACAACAAGTAAAATGCCAAGTACAATGACAAGCACAACGACGAGTACAATAACATGTACAACGACAAGTACAATGACAAGTACCACGATAAATACAACAAAACGCACAATATCAAGTAAAACTAGTAAAGCCAAAAGTTAAATAACAAATAGATCCACAAGTTTGACAACAAATACAACAGTTAGTATAGTGACAAGTGCAACATTTCCTTTAAATTGTTTCTTTCTTTCTCTAAGTTGTTATCTTGATAAAACTGAGCTTTTGAAAGCTGCTGACGTTGCATGATAAAGTCTAGGTAGATCAAGATTACAAATTATTATTGTTATCATTAGAAGATATATAAACGTTCTTAGTGCTCAGCAAAGTAAACTATTTAGGTAAGTGATAAAAAAGAGCTCATTAGGGTGACAGTACAATTGGCAAAAGATTCAATCACAATCTTGTTAGCTCATGCATGCAATCTTTAGCAATTGTAATATTTTGCCATTTCCTACTGAAAATTGTTAGATCATCTCCACTGCAGTTACACTGCATTATTTTAATTTTGTACATCTGATGTTGTTCTCCTTGAAATATTTTTCTCACTATTTATTAGGTTTTGTGGTACAAACCCAATAATTTGAATCTCAACGATTATGTTAAGACCAGACCTATGAAATAGAGAAGGACCTGAGGCACTAAACACCCTAAATTTTTGAACAGTCTAAAATTTGAGCATAAACGATTACCTATCAGTTGACGTAAATAAGAAATAAATGCCGGCCTTCACTTATTTCGCTTAAGAAGCTGCCACATTTAAATTGTCTGAGTATTTTTCATATAAATTTGGGCAGGTATAATATACAGGAGGTTTGTTGGTAATACAGAGCAATAAAACTACACGAAGTAGCGAATTCAATTTAGTATTGAAAAGCTTTTGACGTCTAACACTCCTCAGAGTACAAAAGCGTCAAAATTGAAAATGAAATGGGAGCAATGAAACTAATGCCCAACTCTGATTAAAAAGTTTCTATTCAGACCTCTGACTGCCACATTAGTGTTGATTTGACAATTCAGTGTCCACG
>JAAAKL020010402.1:0-14387 GCA_010016065.2 Carybdea cf. marsupialis auct. non (Linnaeus, 1758) | reverse complement strand
GACGAGTTCAAGTGGAGATTCCCGCCAATATGCGCAGAAAGGTGCGCAATGAGTAAACTCGTCCTGGTCCTGGTCCTCCGATCTCCCTAATGTGGTAAGGTGATGGTAGATAGGGTGGTGGTAAGGTGTACATCCTCCTTAGCCGTCTTTGACCAATTGTTGATGTTGTAACTGTTAATCTACAGTATCCTTTATTCCATTTTTAAAACTAATTTCCCCACTAAGAGTGAAGAAAGGGCCTCTACACCTTTGGTTGCCAATCTATTTATCGTGTCACAACTTAAAACACTAGGGAAGGAATGACCCTATATAAATCACCATGTCCTGAATACAACACTAAAATTTTTAGGCTAAGTTAGAGTCTTCAGCTTTAGTTTGCAACTTTTCTACAAGAAGGTAACCTGTGATGTAGATGTCTGTTCTGAAATGGGTAGTTGTAGGATGAGTCAGTCCCTTAACCTTGGCTAGTAATTGGCCCAGAGATAGTGTCCCAATGAAAATGCGGAGTTTCCAACCTCCTAAATGGTTGCCATCAATAAGTGCATAGAGCTGTAAAACATGCTTCAGAATATACCATGATGGTTCCAACATGTAATAATAATAATGTTGCTGATTAGTAAACTCTTAGAAGCTTTGGCATTTATCTCAACATGTGATTGTTGAAATCCCAAATATAGGACCGCAACCTTAAATTGACCAGTAGAAAGTGAGAGGAGCTCTTAAGAAGAAGAAGAAGGGAAAAGTATAGTGTCTGAGATGTTGCTAGCTTCTGTTGATTTGGGTATTGAAAGGGTGACAAGGATTTAATGATATTGTTGCAGGAAACTAAATCCCAATGACTGGGGCATCAGTGCGATTGTTAATTGTTTCAAAAGTAAAGTTGAAGCAACAGAGTAAGGAATTTGTAGAGGCTTAAACCTACGAGAACGCATGGTGAAATTGTAGATGTGTATCATCAAACTTAAGATTAGATGAAATAGACATAGATACCAGGCAGTTTGGTTTTATTTCAGGAGCAGGTACAGTGGATGCTGTATTCATAGCATGGCAATTGCACGAATGAAATCCTGAAAAAAAGAAAGAGCTTTATGTTGCTTTCATTGCTCTAGAAAAGGCATTTGGCTGGGTTCAAGGAAAATACTGAAGTGGGCTATGAGAAGATATGGTATATATATATACCAACTATGTGCAACATTGCACCACCTGCAGTGCGCAGAGAACACACTAATCAAAATATGTTCAGGAGAATATACTTAATACCTCATCAGACTCCAATAATAAAAATAATGGCACAGTATCCTAACAGTTGCAGACTGGTCTCCAGATGGCTCTTTTGTAAATCCAGGAAGGTGGAATACTCACGCAACGCCCACTGGAGGCAGACATGGAAGAACAATACCCCAATAAACGGTAACCTTATCACGGATCCAACAGTAAAGTGAGCAGGGTTCTCATGCACAAATAGGAAACAGTGGACCACAGCCAACCACCTGATAAGCAAGTATGGTAGGACACGGTAGGACACGGCAGAACTTGCATAGGTGGGGGTGGGGGGTGGTGGAGATGCAGGAGTGCCCAAAATGTAGCCACACACCCTATGATTCAGACCATCTGGTCCTACATTGCCCCTACACTGCAATAGAAGGAGGATATGCAGCAGTGCTGGAGTGTGGAGCTGCCTATAAGAGATGGCTGAAGGAGTCGCGGATTGAGGTGTGTGATCACCATACGAAACTACTACTGCATATATATATACAAAAAAGTGAAGACTTTACCACTGCACTAAATTGCGCAATAGTAAAGTTAGCAATCCAGGAAGTTGATCCTGAACTCGTACCACCATCAGCAACCTTGTTTTATTTCACTATTGGCTTCATAAGTGCCATTTCATATATTTAAGTACTCAGGCAGACAAATCAGCAATCATGAACTACATGGTATAGAACTCAGTAAACATGAAATGCTTGCGGCGCTGGTGAGGGATCGAATGCCAAATCCCCCACATCGAAAAGGAAGAGTTTAACCCCTGCACTAAAGTAAAGTTGGCAATCCATGAAGTCCGCCCCGAATTCTCACCACCACCACTAGCA
Source organism: Carybdea cf. marsupialis auct. non (Linnaeus, 1758) (assembly GCA_010016065.2). Taxonomy (NCBI): domain Eukaryota; kingdom Metazoa; phylum Cnidaria; class Cubozoa; order Carybdeida; family Carybdeidae; genus Carybdea; species Carybdea cf. marsupialis auct. non (Linnaeus, 1758). The sequence goes on along the minus strand of JAAAKL020010402.1, from coordinate 12,297 downwards.
TTCTGATTTTTCGTTTCACTATTAGCTTCCTCATTGCCATTTAATGTATACTCAGGCAGACACAAGGAGGTAGGTTTGGAGGTAGTGCACAAGAAAAAACGGAGAAGTACCACATATGTATCACCCCCTTCAAATTTCAATATGAAACATTAGTGCATAAGTTCCACTCAGTCAGTCATTACCAAGTATTCAATTCAAATGGATGAATGGTAACATTTTAAATCAAGAGGAAAAACTGAAGTAGATGTAGTTACTCACATTTAAGTGTATGTTACAGAGTATTTTAGAATGGCTGGGCAACAAACCAGTCTTAACAGGGAGTTACAATGCAATAATTGTATTGTAGACATTGTTTTGCTTAATATCGCACATATTGTGTGCACATTGATTCACTTGTAGGGGCCCATCTCTAAGCTGACTATTTATTTGTCTTTTGTGGGATTATTTTAGTCGAGTCATCTTTGTATCAGGTTACAATTAGTTTTGTGTACCAGTTTCCTTCAGGGATCCGAATTATGTACTGATATACTGCAATTTTTATTTTTGCATTTTCAGCTATCTCATGCTTATTGACCGTTGTGGTGGTGAAAGGCGGTGCAAACAACTTGGAAAAAGGAAATGATGTGGTGCTAGGTGATGGTTTGCTACAGAAATCAGTGGTGCCCAAGCCATCTTCTCATTCTGGTTCTTCATCTACTCCTGCATCCGGCTCAGTAAAGTCAAAATCCACACCATATATCCCACCAACGCCTCATAGTGCTTCGAGTTCTACGAAGCCAAGGTCGTCTTCCCATGCACCTCATTCCTCACTCACTGCCCACAGTTCAGTGAAACCAAAATCAACTTCACATGCCCGCCCTACATCCCATGCTGCCTCCAGTTCTGTGAAGCCAAGCCCCTCTCATCCAGCCCATTCGTCGCATATTCCAGCCAGTTCATCAAAGCCAAAACCCAGTTCCCGCACACCTCATTCGTCACATGTTCCCTCAAGTTCAAAAAAGCCGAAGTCCACTTCTCCCTTCCCTCATTCATCCCACACTGCGTCGAGTTCGGTAAAACCGAAACCTTCGTCTCATTTGCCACATACTTCTCGACCCGCTTCCAGTTCAGTGAAAACAAAATCCACTTCACATGCCCCTCCTACATCCCATGCAGCTTCCAGTTCATTAAAACGAAAGACTTCCCACGTGCCGCACTCATCTCACACAGCCACAAGTTCAATAAAGCCAAAGTCAACATCTCATGTCCCTCACACATCCCATGCTACCTCAAGTTCACCGAATCCATCGTCCTCCACACACCATTCAACACACAGTGCATCGAGTTCAGGGAAGTTAAAGCCTACCTCGCATGTTCCCCATTCCTCGCATCATGCTTCAAGCCCTTCAAAGGTGGTACCAACGTCGAGCATGATGCCCTCTGTAAGTAGCAAAGCAACAAGCCCAACTCCATCACCAGGTAAGAAGTCGCATTGATTTGTGTTAAGTTTGTGTAACTTTGCTCCCTAATTCATAATTTGCTCGTAGGGACCTCAAAGCAGACCTACCTTAAAGATAGATATACGCTGACAATGACGTTTGAACTGTTTTCGAGTGCCTTGTGTGACCGATGTATGGCCAAAATATGTGTCCTCCTCGTCATAGAGATGCTAACAGCACTGGAAGATTCCCAAGCTGATAAGTGAATTATGCGACAGCGGAGAAATGTAAGAGGATTTACGTAAGTCTACCTTGCCAAAGAAACCAGGTACAAATGAACGAAAAATGTATAGAATAATCAGCTTCATGAGTCATGCTGGTACTAAGGGTTTTGCTAAGTAGGGCTTAGTGTGGTTTTATGGAGGATAGAAGAGCATGAAATGTATTTTTATAATCACAAGTATTCGGAAAGTTTGTTGATGGTACAGAATAATAAAACGCAGAATAAAAAAATTGCACGAAATAGGGAATTCATTTTGTACTTAAAAGCTTTTTTCGTTTGATACTCCTCAGGGTACAATTCCTCAGAACATAACCGAAAAGGGAATCAGCGAAATTATTTACCCCCAATTGTGTTTTACAAGGTAGCCAATCAGAATTCTGACTGCCAAATTGATGTTGTTGGGAGTTCTTCCTTACTGTTATAAACTACACGTGGTGTCCACAGCACCAAAACACTTTTCTGCGGCCTTTTTAATTTGGTTTTTGAATCGAAGCAAAACGTTACCAAGTCATGGTAATTTTAAGTACACAGGGCATTTCTTAGGTCCAACAGGCTTTTCACTGGAAAACTGCAATAATTTAGCCTTCATGGTAAAATCGACGACATCTTCGGGATAGCCGTTAGATAGAAAAAGGTCCCTTAATGAATCGATTTCTGCCTGTAATTTCTCCTCTGAACAAATCATGATTTCACAGTGAACCAAGGTTTTGATGAGGTTCACCTTTCGTGTTTTCGGGCAGAAAGAAGTCCAAGAAATTTATTGACCAGTTTTGTAATTAGTGGTTGTAGCATCCACTATGTCCGCTACGCAAATGATGTTGTATTAGTGGCAGACACGAAGAAAGCAATAAGAAAGGACTAGCCATTAAGAGGACAGAACGTATGGTCGTATGCAAAGAGACAGACCAAGGCGTAATTTACAGATTAGTGACGTCAAGATCCAGTAAGTCCAAAAGATCGATAATCTGGGTAGTGGGCTGACATAGGATAGAAAATGTGATGCCGATATCGCAAGAGGTATAGCAATGGCAGGAAACACATTTCGGTAAGTGGCTAAAAAATGAAATATAGAAAGCTGCCTGTGTTAACAAAGAAGAGAGTATTATTGGATTCCTATGCAATGTCTATTGATTGATGCGGCAGCGAATGCTGGACAATCTTATCACAGGTGAAGAAAAGATTGAAAGAGCGAAGGTGTGGTACTATCGAAGAATGCCTAGAATATCGTAGGCAGATCATGTTACAAATGAGGACGTTTTAAAGGAAGGTAGGAGGCCGTAAGGAGGATGCTGCCGATTATCGGAAAGAATGAGACAGCTTGTATTTTTGAGATATGTAACGGTGAAAAAAGGCCTGGAAAACTCAATCCTACAGGGTGCATTGAAGATAACAGAAGGAAAGAAAGGCAACGGTTGAGATATTTGAAGAAAATGGTTAGAGAGCAGATAACAACGTAAAAAAGCAGATATGAAAAATAAGGCATGGCTGGAAAAACAAAAGACGGAGTGCTGTGCAAGACCATAATGCCGACCCCCTGAAAGGATGAGGTACATAGGAAGAGATATAGCCAATAACGCATTGTTAGTGGGTTCTTAAGTCTAGCTCGTTACTTTGGTCTTGACCAGACTCGTATGAATATCATACAACCTTTTAAAGCTAAGGATGTTCACCTCCAGTCTTGCATACAAGGTTGCTATTAGTACCTTTAGATCGGTGGTCTTCGACGAGAATTCTATAGGACCCGATGCTTGCTTTCTGGACTAATGATCTGTACTAGGATGTTAGATCCATCGATGATTTCCCATCTTTAAATTGGTGATATAGCCACAGGATGTTCGCGTTTTAACGGAGTTTCGATTTGCTTACCTGGCAGATAGTTTCATTGAGATTTCTGACCTTGGATGGGGACTCAGTAGGTGTAGGTGTAGGTGTAGGTTAGATATAGTCGTAGAATCCACTTTTATTATAGTCTCGTAAAATGGGAAATATAAATGTATATATTTCTATGGATAGGGTACGTCGATATCGTGAGTAAGAGAAAAGAGTGCGATGTAAGAGTCGTAAATTTTGGTGCTGTGGAATACGCGTGCCGCTATTGCTTGATACTTTAAAATAGTTACGGGACAGAATCGTGACAGTAAGTGATAACGCACATACATATGGACAATGAAAATCGTTAGAATGAATGTTGGCCGTTGATTGATCAGTAGGAATTTCTTCTGTCTCTTGTTTAGCTGTGTTTCACCAGTAAAACAGTAATCGTCCATATTAGAACTATGCGAATACCTGCAACTACGGAGATCAGTGACCAACTTTTCCCCGATTTCTAGTTACACCTCGGAAGGCCCTAGACGGCTAATTATAAAATCCCAGTGCCGACCACCTCCCCAGTGCTTAGATAGTTCGAATGGCACATCAGAATATTCCAGATCTTATAAATGAGGGGAGGCACTTGTAAGCAACCCGACGTAATTTTATTTTGCAACATAATCCCCACCTTTTGCTGTTATTCCAGCCTCCTACCCTTCCCGGTTTACAAATTCTGTTGACAATAAATCGAGTTAATTGAATGAACGCGTTTTTAATTTGCAGTTAGTTCCATTTACTGGCCTTAATTCACTTCGTAGGTTTGATGCGAAAATAGAACTTAAGCAGCCGAAAGGTCCTAGTCCTGTACATAAAGTCATTTTCATAGTCTTGAAAGGAACATTTGCCTCTCTGTTTAGTTGAAACTGCCTATGTTTACTTGGTTGGTTTGGGTTGAGGGTTTTTGTGCTGGGGGCGGGGGGGGGGTCAACTTGAAAAGGTCTACTGCGAATGCGTGTGCCAGTTGTTCAAATTGGTTACATCTTTTTATTTCTCCAGTATTTTTTCAATAACAATCATCTCACATTATCTCTTTTTGATACAAACTGTATACTCTGACGTAGAAAAGCGGCGTAACTATGCACGATAAAACTATTTTATACACTTACCTTTAGTCGAGTAATACCTCAACGAGGGTTTTTTACGCTTTCTGCACAGACGATACTTGTATGCTATTTCGTGCTCTTGGAGACAGTCAAGCAATACCTCAACGAGAGTTTTTGCGCTTTCTTGAAAGACGATACTTGTATGCTATTTCGTGCTCTTGGAGACTGTTCTCCGTTGGTAGAGTGAAGGTTTAACTTCAAGAATTTTGAAATTTATAATTTGTCCTCACTTAGCAACTGATCAGACCTGTAATTTTTCTCGTCATTGTATGGAGAAAACAGGCAGTCACATATTTTACAGTTGCCACGAGAGTCATGAGAACGATTAGTCATTATAAACAGAATGTCGCCCACTTTGAACTTAGTCCGAGGGAGATGGTCAATTCTTCAGAATGCTGCATGATGCCCTTTTTTCTTTCTTTCTGTCCCCTAACCCTTAGGGTCGTTGGGGTGCTGCACCGATGAACGTTGCACCAAATGTCTCCACCTCTCTCTTTCATGGGCTAGGCTCTGAGTAGTAGTAAAGTCTTTCCCTGTCCATTCTGAGATGTTACCTGACCACCTCTTTCTCTGTCTGCCTCGTCTCCTCTTTCCCTTCACAGTTCCTTATAGGAGCGTCTTGGAGAGACCGCTACTTTTTGTGACATGACCATGTCATCATAGTTTTTTTTCTTCACTGTGCTTAGTAGAGGCTCATAATGAACAACATGTTGCTTAATTATTCTATCGACTTCTTCATTCGTAACACGTTGAGTGTAGGAGATGCCAAGCACTGTTCTGAAACATCTCATCTCTACTGCTTGGATGTTCCGTTGGAGCTCTGCTGTCAGGGTCCAGGACTCGCACGCACACAGAAAGATGAAGAGTACCAAAGCATGCAGTAGCTTTAGTTTGCATGTTCGAACGATGTTTTTATCTCTCCGGATTGGTTTCAACAACGCCGTTGCAGTTTGAACAGCTGTTGCAAATATTTCGGTGTTTCAACCCTCATGACAGATGATGGCACCGAGGTATTTGAACTTGTTAACAGTCTCCAGCTCTTGTCCCCTGACACTCATCTCTCTCTTTACTGACTTTTTACTGTATGTCATCAACTTTGTTTTCTCTGCACTTATTTCCATACCATATCTTGTAGATGTATCATCCAGGAGTTTCACAAGGTTCGCAAGTTTTTTCTCACTTCCAGCGAGTCCATCAATATTATCGGCAAATATGAGGTTTGTGATGGTACGCCCTCCTATACTGATTGTACCCTCCTGATCTTCAAGGGTGTCTGTCATGATTTGCTCAAGGAATATGTTAAAGAGTGGCGGCGACAGCAGACAACCCTGACGTACCCCAAATGACGTATGGGACCACTCACCAACTGTACCTTCCATGAGTACTTCACTTGTGACCTTTTCGTATAACTTCTGAATTGTCTGTATCATTTTCTGGTCCATGTTGTACTTCTTCAGGGTCGACATGATGTTCTTAAATAGCATCAGAATCCATTTTGGGGGAAAATGCGTTAGTAACCCAAAAGGAAACAGGGAAGCAATTCAGTGGTTCCCGAAACAAGCTTTCCTTTACTCAAATGTCATGCAGGAAAGCTAAATGCATTGCACATCGACAGTACACCGCTTTCGAGGCTGCTTGAACATTGTTTTGCTTTGATTTGGCGTCAAATAGTACTTGCAGCGTGCCAAGGTTCTCTTAAATGTTTATCGAAACTGCGCGTAATCGGTTCTCTTGTTCTGAAACAGTTCCATTGATGGTGTACACATTTTTCGTGGTAGAAAATAACCAGACACACCTCACTGAAAATGTACTACCAAACTTCTTTTTCGTAGCCATCACGATCTTAATTGTCGAAGCTGTGAAGTGCTCGAGAACTTTAAATTATACATCAGTACTCAATATACAGATCTAAAGTTACAAGAATTTGTAAGGATTTTATGACTAAATGCGATGGTAATCAAATGTAGTAGAAATCATAAAGTTTTACTGCATCACGTTCATACGATTCAAATGCGTTGATAGGGATAATATTTTATTACTTGTCATAGGGAGTCGATATGCCTCACTACAATTGCCATCGTACTTCATTCAATAGCCGATGTACAGTCCAATGAAGCTAGAGATTGCAAAAATCATCACTTTCAGCTAATGTTTTGGATACATGTTCTTAGATGCCTAGACACAGGAGGTCAAAATAGACGAGTAGGATTTTGGAAATTTCACACAATTATATGATGGAAGATATGGAATGAATGGGTGGCGATTGGTTAGAGATTATTGTAAGCACGGCAGGTTATTGTAAATAGGAATTGCAAGTACAAAAAATACGAATGCTTGCTTCTTTTTTATAGTTTATGTTTTCGTAATTTTTATACCTGTAAAACGAATTCAAATTGGAAGGACAATGGTTTTTCACAGAAAGCAAAAGTACGAAATTCATAAACGGATGAGGGATCCAATAATGCCTGGTATTGACAAGAAAGGATTATGCATTAACCAGCAGTATCAATCACATCTGGAAGGAAACTAAGAGGAGTGAGAAAGACCACATCTTGTTACGTCCACATGTCAAGGGAATCCCGTAAATCTTGAGTGGCAAGTGACTCGACGTTTTATTTTGCAGATATGTTCCCAACAGGGCTGAATTTAAATGAAGACAGTGGCGGTCCGTCTCCTTTACCCCGTATATTTACATGTACCAATGCTTCAAATTCTCTTTAAATATTATCAGTTTTTGTTTGTAGTACGTTTTTTGGGGTCTGATTATTGGATCGTGTTGACAGTTACCTGCTTAGATGAAACATTTTAAAAATCCGCCTTCAGGGGTCGTGGAAAGCCACATGAGGTAAAGGAAGGTTTTGCACAATTTCACATTTGCAACGCTAATCGACGTTCAGCTAAATATACCTGTGTTCGAGACACGAACGCTACGAGAAAAGGAAAGTGTTTGCTTAAGAAGAGGATAGACATCTTATTGACAGTGGCATCCTGCAAACAGCTGCACATCGGTCAAGTCGTTTTAATAGTGAACAATTTTACAGGTTAAATTATCGGTTGACAGACTTGATTGCCAGAGAACGCAATATTGCAAAATCAAACTCGGCATGTTGGAGTCTCAAAGATTGCTAATAGCGCTCACGTACTTTGACCTTAAATATCATAATATTGAAATGTTATGAAACGGCTTTCACTTGGCGTTATTTTCCTTAGTGCGTAGGCATATGGAAATCGTATTTCTTACGTTTGATTTCCAGCTCTGTCACTAAGCAAAAAAATTATGGCTTTTAGAACAAAGGGTCCATCTTAATAGGGAGAAGCCCTCATTAAGAAAGTATACGAGAATGAATGGGTCAAACGGGTTTCCTTTTGGGGTACTTTCTCTATCGCACATATCCTCATTGTAAACGCCACTAAGCCTACTAAACATTCTAAAACTGATTGGATCATCCAGTCAGTTCCTCTATGCTCTTTTACCCTTGATTGAAGTTGAGTGGAGTGGTTTCATGGGCTTAATCTCCGGGGGTATGGGGCCGAGGCCCTGCCTATGATCTTGATTTTCTTTGTTTTCTTATTTTTTGCTGTCCATTTTTTTACTGCAAATATTTGAACCAAAGCGGCTACGCCACTGGAAATAAAATGTAGTAGTAAAACTTTTCTTTAGTACATATAATGGAGGTGTTACAGTAGGATTTAGGGGATGGAAAAACAAAATCAGTGAGTAGAATATACATGTGAGGGTTTCCCTTCCAGCCTCAGTCGCAATTTTTTCCCAGTTTTTCGATGTTTATTGATCTCTCTTAGATCATTCTAAGAACAATCTCTGTACTGTATTTTCAGTTTACAAAAGAGATGGGTTGAAAATAGGTTGGGGTAGTAGTGAGGTTGGATTTTTTATTACCAATTCAGAATAGCGTGATATCTGAGGTGGAATTTTATACGGGGGCAAAATAACCCCTAGATTTAAGCACCATAGTGTAGTCAAAGCAAAGAAAGATAGAGTTGGGTGGTGTTGGGGTCGAGGCCGTGTGCCTCAACCCTATTTGCATCCACAGCTGCATAATAAATCAGATTGGACTGCACAAAGCGTCAAAGATCGACGCGAAATGCCCTTGCGACACCATGTGCAAAGTAGGCAATTTTGACCCAGACTGCACGTGAGCCACGTCTAAGCCAATCACAGGGCACTGACACTTGTGCATGTTCTGTCACATGATTCAGGGGTTTCATTAACAAAAAGATTGCAGCATTGGCAGATTGAAGGCGGTAGTGATACGAAGTTTAAAGCTAGGTTGAAGTAATACGGGTCAAGCAACAGGAGCTTTTCAAGGACCCACAGTAGAACAACATACAGAATGGAGAAGTTTTTTTGTTTAATGCTGATATTAGGTAAGGACTGAAGCACACTGCTTCCATGCTTTGTAGTAATCGGTGTTAAATTTCTCCTTACAGAACACAGACACAGTGCTTATTATTACTTCAACTTTTAACTGCGAGGTACAAGATAATGTGTTTCACCAGCGAATTTATGAATAAGTTACGTGGTGTAGGTACGTCGAGTTAAACACTGAAACATTGATGTCTATTTTAATTATCTCGAAAGAGTAGTTTTCGTTGGGAAGGCGATATCGAAACCGTCATTCCTGACGTCTTGCGTCTCAGATTGCCGAGAAGTCACAGATGAAGCTTGGTGTTGTTCCGGAATGTGCTAGAAATCAGAAAGCATGATATTTATATGCACGTGATAGATCGCATCATAGCATTCACGACTTTGTTTAAGTTTCTTCTGTTGATGTCAACTATGCATCTTCGGAGACTACCTCCATAACCAGGTAGAAGCGAGCAACGCGGATGTATATTTTACCACTTTCACTTAACTTAGTTTATGTTCATGATTTATTGTTTATGTACCTTCAGAAGCATAAGTACGTCAACTCTTTACCGCTATATTTGAGTCCCAGCTATCCATCAGGGGTAAACTGAAGTATTGGATTATGCCAAAATTATACCTTGTGGGAACGCCTCTAGAATAGGTCAGATTTCATAACGTTGATTGTCTTCCGTGCAAAGAAAAGTACACACTTGGGATGAGTGGACCTACAGGCAGACCAAGTCGTATAAAAATTGGTTATGATATGAATTTCACTAAGCAAGAGAAGTCTATTTCTTATCACGAGTTGAAGGTATTACTTGTGGGATTCCCTTCATCCTTTTGGGGAATCAGTTATGGGCGTCGATTTATAGCGCCCTCACATCGCACTTCGGAGAAGATTACGGTTGTAGAAGTAAGCCTTTTCTGTGTATGCAAGTTGAGTTCAGTGTTGCTTGCTGTCATACTAGTGATTGAGGCGCAGGATAGTGCGAGTGTATGGCTTTATTGTATGTAGAGTGAAGGTCAACAACAACAATTAACAGTATGACAGTGTATGGCTAGGGCAAGAGTTTATTGCAGCAATCGGTCCATTAAATTTAATCCAATAAAGAGTTTGTATGTGTACAAAGGAACGGATTTCAGTTTCTGAAACCTTTTTGCACCCAACCCTTCCCATTTGGTTGTTAGGACAGCAAACCTGGAGCTTGATTTTTATTTCAAGGTCATGAAACATATATCCCTTCAAGGATCCTAGTAGTTCCCAATGCAAGCTATTTGGTTTGGAGATATGATAGAAAGGATTTTGATAAGACCTGTGCAAGTTCTTGTCCACTTGTGTGGAGTCGCAAACTTCTAAGTAAACACTATTGATAGCCCTAGATTTATTAGTACTCCAATTTCCTATCACAAGTGATTGAATGTATCCTAGTTGTACAGCCCAACTGTACCATTCTCCTAAAATAAAGCAACAGAGTTTAGGGTGGTTGGGAATAAATTTGTATTTTGTTGTGTGTTCTTAAAAGAAGCTCGTGCAATACTTGTTTCTTATATGACATTTTTTGATGCACATTTTGGTGGAAATGGCTAAGAGATATATTATGGTATCGTCATTTTCCAGTACCGAACAAGGTCCAGTCGATCAATAGTCAAAATCTACTTGCACCATTTGAGAAAAGACCCAGTTCAGTGTAAAAGTAAACAGTACAAATTGATGGTATTAGATGTATTGATGTAATAGATGGTATACGTAATAAGTAATTTAATAAGCTGTAAATTTATGGTAACAACACTAGAGTTGGAAGAAATTTCCATTTGTTTAAAAAATAGCATGAAAAGACCATATCGTTATTGTAAGCAGATATTTTAATTGGAAATTCTTTAAAACAAAATAAACTGAGACCATGTAGCTGTATTAATTCTCACAGATCGAACCTATTTCTGTGACATTTTCACCATTGTGCTTCATTATAATCAGTTGAACTTAATTTATTGCTTTCTCCCCCAAATTTGTGGAGTACATAATGGTCTAGATGTTATTAACCTTGTTATTATAGAAATACTCTTGGTTAGCAGTTAGTGTGGCAACATAATTCAGCAGTCTTGCTCATTCTCTGCTGTATTTGAGTAAGACATTTACAATGCCCTGATAAATTGTTAAAAGGTCTGATTTTGTATAAAATACCAATCTTTCCAGTACTTTTTAGAAAGACCCACTTTGCTGAAAAGGAATAAAACGATTTCTAGTATCTTAAACATACCTGCAAAAATGTGAACTTAACTACAGTATACATACAGTGCATACACACACATATGGTACTAATACAGCACAACTCTACGTGTTAAAGCAAAATGTGGTAAGAGATTTTTTATTTAATTGAGTTCCGTAACCAGAAGATCATTGAAGTAAGAAAGTTGGTAACCGTACCAGTAAACAAGCATTCATCAACCACTTGAAGCTTGGTAGTCAGTTTGTAGACAATTTTATTGAGTTAGTCATATCTTCAAGGTGACAAAAATAACATTTAGTTTTACTTCTCATACAGTTATTTAATACATCATTATTGTCATCGTCATCATGATGCTTTTAATGTCCTTTGGACCCTTCTTAAGGTGCTGGCCTGTCTTTTGGCATCTTGTAGTTTCTATCTCCATGAATTTTCTCTGCAAAGTGGATTGTCAAGGGTAGTGATCTGAAAGCTTGTAGATGCTGGTAAGAAGGTTGACATTTTCAGATATTGGGAAAAGCACTACAAGGTGGACCAGTCAATTTTTTAAAATTCTGCTGTTGGCAATAGGTCAAAATATATCACTAATTTGTCACTTATTGTTTTTGATATATTGTCTTGTAAGTTCATTAAAATGTTGTTAGCTAAATCACACAAACTCATTTTGTCTCTGCTATTTAAAAGTTACACAGTTCAAAGACCACTGTCTTGATGATTTCTGGTCTTGAAGAGCTAAGAAGCTGCAAATCAGCTAGCTTTGAAATAGATCTACCATATATTATAGTTTTATGTTGAGATGTGTAAATCTGCCTGAATGGCTGCTCCAATTTTTTTTATTGTTGAAGAAATTGTTTAACCAATTTGTAAACTTGCCCTGTTTGGAAATGCCCCCTTTTGCACTTTTCAATGTATCGTGTTAACCCAAGTATAAGTGATAGTTTCATCAATGCACAAATTCCATAGTTACTGGTTTTATGTTCCTTTTTATGTAGCAACAGTTACATCAAGCCAGACGAAAGGTACTTCTCTT
>JAAAKL020010401.1:0-14388 GCA_010016065.2 Carybdea cf. marsupialis auct. non (Linnaeus, 1758) | reverse complement strand
AGCTCGTACTAATTTATTTTTCAAGCTTTGCGAATTGCGGTATGCGACTATTGGGGGCTCGCTAAAGACCTTGCGGTGTTCCTCATCACAAGCAAGAATGTTGAAGTTGTTACTGATGATGTTGTGGACGTTTCTACTTAGAGCCGGATGGTATGTGAGGATAAGTACGTCCTTGTCGACCTTATTTCTTTTCTGCCTGGGATTTAGTGCAGCCTCTCTTGGTTTGTCCTTTGCGCGTTTAATCTGTTGCTTTACGGTATGGGGATTGAATTTTCTCCGTAGTAACCATGTTTCTAATTCTTGACAACGTTTGTCAAAGGTTACTTCATCCGAGCAGATGCGGCGCAAACGTAGGGCCTGGCTGTAGGGAATAGCGCGTTTGGTGTGATATGGGTGACAAGAGTCTGCATGTAGGTACTGGTGGGTGTCGGTGGGTTTGGTAAACAAATCGGTGACTAGGGTGTTCCCTTTTTTGGTAATCTTAACGTCTAAAAAGTTGGTGGTTGAGGATGACCATTCGGAAGTGAATTTAATGGTAGAATGTAGGGAGTTCAGATGTTCTAAGAAGGCTTGATACCCCCCTTCATCCCCCTTCCATACAAAGAAAATATCATCGATGTAACGCCACCATACTAGGAGCTTGTCACGGAATCCTTCTAAGGCCCTTTCCTCAAAGTCCGCCATAAATAAGATGGCATAGGGTGGGGCCATTCTAGTACCCATGGCTGTACCTTGAAGCTGTTTGTACTTAGTACCGTCATGTTCGAAAATATTGTGTGTTAAAACAAACTGTGCCAATTCAACTATTGTGTCTGTTGATACGCTCTGGTCTTCTCTGGTATCTAAAGCTTTCCTTATTGCTTGCAGACCTTCGTCATGCGGAATATTTGGGTACAAACCTACTACATCAAGCGAACCTATTAAAGTATTGTCTGGGAGACTATCTAGGCCTTGTAACTTAATGAGGAAGTCATTAGTATCTTGGATGTACGATTCAACTCTTTGCGATAAAGGTTGAAGGTGCGAGTCTACAAATTTGGAGATATTCTCGGTGTAAAAGCTGGAGTTGGAAATGACTGGACGTCCTGGGACATCATACGTTCGTTTGTGTATTTTGGGTAGTAAGTAAAACCTACCTAGACGTGGGTTTTCTACCTTAAAGAAATCCAATGTGTCCTTATCTAGCTCTTTCTTAGTTGCAATAGATTTAAGTGTTGCTGATAATGACTTTTCAAGTTCCTGAATAGCGCCCTCTTCTAACTTTACATAAGTGCTGGGATCGTCGAGATGATTCTTGGCCTCAGCTAGGTAATCTTTTCTACCCCATACTACGACAGCTGAGCCCTTATCAGCCTCCTTGATGATGAGGTCTTGGTTGTTTCTTAGCTCCTGGAGTGCTGATAATTCCTCTCTACTTACGTTACTAAAGTTAAATCTATCTATTGCGATGTTCATGATGTCTTCCTCTATCTTGGTAAGGTATAATTCTATAGCGACATCATTACGCTTGGGGTTGAATTTCGATTTGGGTTTGAACTTGCCTGGCTTGTATTCTTCGACGTTGTTCCTGAAATGCCATTTGAGCCTTAATCGACGACCGAAGGTTTCTAATTCTGTTTTAAGACATGCCCTATCTATTTCCTTGGGTGTTACGACAAACTTAAGACCCTTAGATAATAACGATATCTGGGGAGTGGTAAGGGTACTGTTACTTAAGTTAAATACATTACAAGATACGAATTCCCCCCTAACTCTAGAACTTAACTCTTCCCCATCAACTAAAATACAATCTAAATTGATATTATTACATTCTACAGCATTATCAAAAGAATCACCTTGATTTGTGGAACTGATAGTGTTCGGTTCATTTGTCTGTAATTCGTTGCTAGTGACTTCTTCTTCGGCTGGCACTGCTTCTTCGTCTGGAGATGGAGGGGCCGCTTGTTGTACTCTCTTCGTTCGGCGAGATCTTGTCATCGTCACGTTCCGGTGAAGGAAGGTTTCTTCAAAAAACATGAGGTCCTTTTCGAAATTCGACTCTTTCTCCACTACGATCGTCTTGTCTTCCTCTGGTAGTAGTTTGTCCAATTTCTTCTGTCTTCGGGATTGACACACTTGTTTAAGGCCGCGAATCTTCCATTTGAATTTTAAATAGGATGATACAAAGTGGTTTACTAGCGATTGGGCTATGATCAGTGCCATTAACTCCCAGAATGCAACTTGGTCCTCTGCAATTGAAGTTTTGTGGGTCTCGATAAGTGTACCTAGTAGAGTTCTCTCTAACTGTCGTATGGCTGTGTTCCATGATAGTTGTAAATGCTCCTTAGGTGTTTTGACACAGAGAGGTTTCGATATTCGTAATCCTTTTGGTGTGATATCATACTGCTGGCAGAGCTGAAGAAATGACAAGTGATGCTGATTCCTGATAATTCTAGATCCTATCTTATTCAAATTAAAATATAATGCACTTAAATTGTTGGTTCCTTCATCTGTTAAAATCTGGGATGACATTATCCTCTGAAGCAGTAAAATGTATATAAAAGACTAAAACTGCGTATATATATACATTAAAACGTAACTGGAGGAGACCTTTAAATACGGTGAATAGGAAATAAGGAGGGTCAGAGGAGACATCTGTCTAATATCTTTACTAACTAACTTTAATATCTTTCTAAATTCAAGTACCTTCTAAGAAAATCTGTCAATCAAGAATTGGACTAATTGCCCATAGAAACCAACGCAACCAATCTTACAATGGGTAAGGTTATATAGGTTATTGTCTCATAAGGTTCTGTTCAACATACTGTTGAAGATCGCGCCCATATTTTGAGTAGTGACTACGGCATTGAAGAGCAGAAATGGAAGATATCTGACATTTCAACACGTGATTCTTTCTCTAGGCAGGCTTAATGGGAAGTGATTTTTGCAAGACGTTTACTGCATGACTTCATTGTCCACAGAGCACTAATGGGTAGACTTATCGGAACAGGAACGTAGGTGCGGGGGGGTCACCGGGGGTATTGTCCCATAACGGTCAGGTTTGAAAGGGTTTTGCCCCCTCAAGGAAATATCTGAGCGAATGTTTACGTCAAACTCAGTGTCCGATTGTTGCTCGACTGCTGGTAAATCGACTCTGTATTCTATAACTGGTATATCTGTATATCAGTTGCCTCTTGCGTAATAAAGTAATTTCAAAATACAGACACTGTGCCCCCTGCAATATGCTGCCAGCTACGGGCCTGAATCGGAAGCATTAAGGAACTCGTTTAAGCGTAATTATGATCTTCATCATATTCCATTTGTGTTATATGCCCTATATTTAGATAGCTGCGTGTTGACAATTGTTTTGACTGAGCGGTAAACACCACAAACAATTTAATAATAAAATGACAATACCAAAATCGACGTTACTACTGTCCAAAAGGAACCACGTGCTCTTTCAATTAGTGACCGTATTTCCTCTAACTAAAAGCAGCGGCATTTATCAAAAAAACCAAGTTTTAGGTGAGGTGTTTATTAGGGGGCGGCGTTTATTACAAAATGTTTCAAAAAACGCAACAAAATGATTGTGTGATAAATGTGAACATCACAAGTAAACATCATCTCACACAATGTAAACTTCCTTAGTTAGCTAGCTCCTTTCTAATAAACGCCCCTTTTCATGATGCGGCGTTCATCAGAGGGCGGCGTTTATTTCAAATGTTCGACTGGACGTACAGCGCTTATTAGAGAGCGGTGTTTATTAGAGGAAAAACGGTACCGGAATGCTTAATAAAATATGTAGAACGTACCGGGGGCAAGTATAATAATGTCGAAACTCGGAATATATTGGGGCAGTGTAAGTCTAGGAAACGTTTATACAAGGGTATTTTCCATAATCACCTTTTGCAGAAACTGTCTTAATAAATTCTAAATACCGGGGGGGGGGGGGGGCTAAATGGGTATCTAAAACCTAATAATCAATCGTCATGTTGTTTTGTATTTCATAAATAATGCGACAGCCACGGCACACTTGTACGGTGAGATATTTCCTCAGTCAATAATCTCAAACAGGTAAAAAATGATTCTCCTGAAAATCTATACTCTGCAAAGCTTCCATGTGCTCTGAATACCTCTCATTCATTTGTGAAATGATGACGTAATTATACCCTATTGTTCTAAAGGTGCTGACAGAATAGCTCTACAACTGACAAGTAGCATCCCTTTTGCGGGGATGGTATACTACAACCAACTTGCTAACACCACCAATAAATTATTTGAAGGGTTTACTATACGGAGACGCACTGTACTGTTTCCACAATTAATCTACGATGACAACATTACCACTACAACTTCACGTTCTCATCACTTACTTTTTATGAATAAGCAATTGTCCCAAATCATTTACAATCCTCTCTATCAAAAACTCCGTATTTCATAAATTTACGATGAACTTTACGCTACAAGGCACCGTCCATACCTCTCCTACTTACACCAATTTCATAAACCCGTTCTTTTTACTGTCCTAGTCTAAACGGACTTCTGCGACTATCAACGTTCTCACTATTCAACAAAATGCTACAAATGTTAAGGTACTCAGTGTTCCTTTCTGTCAATGTTCATTTGACTAGTTTATTACTGATTGCTAAAAGGTTCTTTAATCAACAAGGCCCTGAATTGCTGCGAACGTAGACAAACATTCCCAACGAGTCATGGTTTCTAAAAATACAACAGGGACTCCACCTGTACAATACTACCGAATAAGAAGCCAACGTAAGCCCTATGGTGGTCTGCACATGCGCAAGAGATAAGCAAACCAGCTGATACTGTGAACATGTAAGGCACGGTTTGCTTCTCTTTTAATTAACGGTAGATAATTTAAAACCCTAAATCCTGGCAAGCTTAATTTGGTTGTTAGGCTCTGTGTGCGAGGTTTCTCAACACCTGCATCTGTCCATTGCTTAGAATCAAGCTTAGGAGTATGTATGATATTCTCGCCCATTGTCTGTTATGGTTGGCGAGCAGAGTGTAAACTACTGAATGTGAAAGCTTAAAACCTAACACCAGAGTTTCATCAAACACTCTATCTTAAAGAGACAGGAAAGTTAACTAAAACTGAACATCTATTTGTGATATTCAATAGCTGGTGCTCGCGCAACAAAAATAATCAGCCACAAGTTCTGTAAATGATTGATAGTTTCACCAGAAGAGCCGCATTATCGATTTTGAGGCGCTATTCATTCTTACTTGCTATCTTCCATGATGGGCGTTAGGAAAATGGGGAAAATCGGTGCGCAAAGGAATCGAAAATGGGGTCAAATGACGTTTAAGAAGCCCTGATTACTAAAAAGCCTACAACGTCTGCCAAAACATTGCTTCAATTAGCACTCATCATTCAAAATCATGTAGGCCATCGTGATCTATAACATCAACTCAACAGCTTGTATTAAGTTATATATTGCTGTGTTTTTAAAGGAATTGCACTTTATGCCATCATTTGATCATTGTAGGATGCTCCATCAATATACATCGGAAGAAATTTTTATCTGCTTGTTGAGTAGATCGATGCTTTCCAAGTCAGGATAAATAGTTGTTGCAAAAGGAATACGTCTGAGGGTGTGGTGACTGCAGCTACACTCCAATCCTTTGGATAATAACGCACTGGCCGCCTGTATGTTAACATGCGTTTTCACTTCTCGTAAGATGCCTCAACAGTGACTGGCATAAAGCATTTGTCGCATTGTCGTCAAAAGAAAGCCATGTCGGCACTGCAAGATGAGTTCAAGCAAGGTCCTTACCTTCGTACGGAAAATACGACGTATAAAATTCCAGCTGATACAGGGTCAGTCTTGTGGAACTCATTTCTTCTGGAAATTCAGAGGGCCCCATCTCTCGAGAGATGTAGGAAGAAACAGACATTTTCAACTCGGAGATCCTTCGTCCCATATTAATTTTAACTTTCTTGATTAAGAGTTCTTCTTCTTCTCCTACGTAGTTTCTACGTGTTCCGTAGGTTCCTAACCAAAGGTTGCTAACCAAGGGTTGCCACACATTCCGATCATTTGCCATAGCTTTCACCTGCCCATGCCTCTCCATCCCTCCCATACTCTTACGTCATCAAAACACATTTTTCTTGGTCTGCCACGTGACTTGTGTCGATCAATGTATTCTTCAATCATATTAATGAAAACTTTTCCACTAGAAACTCTAGCAATTCGACCAAAAATGCCACTTTCCGCTTAGCAATCTTATCAAACAATTTCAAGGTTGTTTTCATTCTTTCTAATACTTTCTCATTTATAACTTTATCAGTCCATTTAATCTTTAGCAACCGCCGGTCGCACAAAATCGCAAATGCATTTATTCGTTTCTTGATGTTTTTACTTGATGTTTTTACTTGATGATTAAGAGTACCAATGGTTAAATTCAGAGCTATCGCTAGTAATTGTATAATGATTCCTAGTGAGTCTGCCTGAGTACCTATATATGGGAAATGGCACTGATGAAGCACATAGCGAAACAAAAAAATTACGTTGCTGGTGGAGGTGAGAATTCGGGACCGACTTTCCGGACTGCTGACTTAACTATTGCACTGTTTAGTGCAGTGGTTAAGCTTTCGTTTTTGGCGTGGGAGATCCTGGGTTCGATTCCCGACAGCACCATGGGCATTTAATGTTAATTGTTTGTTTACTCATTAAATAAACAATTTCCTTTAAGTTTCGATAATACATTTTCAAAATATGTACGGGAAATTCTGTATTTTAATGAGTTTTACATATTACGTATGCGCTTTGGAGAACGCTGGCTCTATGAAAATATATATAACTATCTCGAAGGGACACTTAATTCTAGGCTGAAGGGTTATTTGACAAAAGTCGTACAACTTTGTGGTTATGAAATAGATATCACTTGGCTTAAATTCATAACTATATTAAGTACATGGCATAAGTTAATTTCTCTTACGTGTTTCGTACTACGAAATACTAGTGTCCTGAATGGTTATGCAGTCTTTGCTCATCAAGAGACGAAGAGCAGTATTTGTCACAGCTCAGCTTGTGGCCCCAAAATGACAATGGTCGCTAACAGGGGCTGTATTCACTATTCATTCAAACCCTCTACGGAACAAATTTGTCATCTGACAAATCGCATGCATTAACGAAACCAAAGGGCTAATTCGAAGGGGAGCCCTTTTCATGACGACAGTGTTGATAATGATAATGACGATACCGGAGTACGCCATGTGGGCACCGACAATTCAAGTGCTAGATGGCAGTTAACGTGCTTGCATGGACATGTAACACTGCAGTTAAGTAGGAGTAGATGTATCGAATATTTCTATTTATCGTAAATTCGATGACGCAATTTGAGCTCCAACAAGGAAATCTTTATATACGACTCCAATGGCAGAATCAATTTGGTACTGCACCCCCGCGGTGAAAAACATAGGATTTATTACATATAATACCTTTCTTAACACCTGTAGACCAACGTGATGAGATTTGCATCTTCTTAAAAACCTTAAGCAGCTATCTTCACTTTCGTGACAATCAGCTAGAATGTTGGGATAAATATCACGCAAAAGACTGTACACCATAAAAGAATTGTTTTCGATAACAAATCGCCTTTGAATTATCACTTTCGGTACAAGAGATAGCTCTCTACCTCTCTCTCCTGAGTAGTACGAAAACTGGATTTACGATCAATGCACGAAAATGACCATTTAAATAAAGCAGAAAACTCATGTTGATTTATTCACCTTCCGCCTTCACTGCACCTTCCTACGAACTCAGCTCCACAGTAATTAATAGACTGTGATTGTGATAAATTTTCTCCATTTCTACAAAAAGCTAGACTATTACTCCAACCAGGTACCGCCGGGGCAGCAGCGTTGCCGGAGGGGCGTGGAGCAGGATGTACAACTGCCATCCTTTAGTTCAAAAAATGGCTTTTAAAAAATGGGTTTCATATGAATGGGAAGTCTTGAATAGGAGCATCGCCCTGTGACCCACAATCCATAAAAACGAAATATAAAGACTTGGTCAATTAACATAATAAAACCAGTGTTTATGTTCAGATCAAATGATCCCCTAATGTAATTGACCCTGCTGCTTCAACTGCACCGGCAAAGGAGATATCAAATGTTCGTATAGAGGCAATCATTATAACTACGTTTACAATAGGACCATCAAATTGTATATGTGTATTATAGAAGCAACAACTGCACAATTCTGTTTCAATATCTTCGTGACTTAGCTGCTGGTCCCTTGCCATAGCTAGTGGTTTCTTTAATTGTTAAGGAAAATTATCTCCTTATGAGCAATTTACAAACCACTGCATATTGCAAACTCCCTACCGTTCTCACCAGGAGTAACCCACAGCCTCACTGCGTTGCCTGGTATCAGATACATATAAAGTGCGGCCGATATCATGTGGTTCATTTGACGGTAAACCTGCAGCCGTGTATCAAAACCCATAGTCTGAGATAATTAAACAGGCAAATAATGGCTAAGCTAGATCTTGTCTGCTTCATGATGCACGATGAATAAACCCCGATTTATGTCTCTCATGTCTCGAGTCGATACAAACCCATGTGATTCGCTTATCTTTTTATGTATAGCGTGAAGCATTTGAAACTCCATGGATACATGAAAAACAGTGAAAACAATATCTCCTTAATAGATGTTGCTACTTTGTATATGATAATACAGAAAAATCATCCAACTCTGAAAAATATGTGTCAAATCCTAGCTGCTATGGTGGGAAATTAAAGACATTGACTGTAGACACAGCAGCATATCGTGTGTATTTTATCAATTCGAAGGATAATAAACATGGACATAAAAAAGAAACACGTTGGGTAGAACAGGGGTCCATATAAACAAAAGAGCCTAACTGCGAAAATATGACACTAACGAAGTAATAACAAGCTCATATAGACATAGTGTGCCAGTGATACGGTTTTGCAAAACCCGATAATAAAAATAACTTATATCGATCGATTCTATTATCACACTGGTGTTTCCGCGACATTGGAAACCTGAGAAGCGGTTAACAACTTCTAGCGAGTGAGTTCATAGGTTAGTTGCTTACTGGTTATGATTACTGCTGTTTGATAACTGATAAAACAAAGTTTTAGCAAACTTCGAGCAGAGTAAGAGTTAACTTGGTAATAAATTTATGCGTTTCGAGCACTGTTGTTTAGGAATTGAATCTGATAGCGATGGAATCCCTCGTAGCGTATAAATAAAGCTCTATTATCATTATCTCCTTCGCTCCTTTCTACTATTCTTTAATTGACTGATATACTAAATCTGTTCGCAACGGGTACCTAATATAATAGTTATTCGACTGGCTGCTCAAATAGTGTGAAGACATTATGACCGCAGCGCAAATGTCTTGCTTTCAGTGTTAACTACTGAAAAACAGGTCAACAATATCGAACAAATCGGCAGTCAAGCATGACTACATTTACTCACCAGACATTGGGTCCTATCCGTAATAAAGAGTGATAGCGGAAGTTTTTAAAAAGGCCAAATACACCAGTTGAGCACATTAGAAGGTAACTGCTGATTAGCTGAACTTAGAAGCTGATAAATTTAAACAAGCCAAGCTGTGGTGGATTTTAGAGCAGGGACAAACCGTGCTGGTGAGAAGGAAGTGAACTAGTCTTAATCCTGGTTAATCTAGCTGGACTTGAATGACTACAGTTTATCACCACCACAGTACAGTCTATACCAAAAAGATATTAAAATAAGATAGTACCATTAGCGGAGGTTTTTAAGGAATACTGCAGTACGAAGTAGTTTCTTAAGTACTGCTACAAAAGGCATATAATTTTCAGCACGCTTGTACAACCTTAGCACGTTTGTGGCGATACTACGATAGCAATCATGCAGTAAATGACCAAAGCCTTGTCTACAATGCTGACCGATTTCACAAACATTCCTTCATGAAAGCAACGGACATGTACACCCAATGTTGAGTTTAACTGTCACCGCAATCAAACAAATCGAAATAAAACCCTATACAAGCCTGATAACAATATCTACCTGCATATTCAGGGTACTCAGTAGCCGTGTTCACTTGTTTTAGTAGGACGCAAGGAATTCATATAACACTCTTAAATCTTCGTATCATCAATATTGCCTGTCTTTTTTGAGAACATGAACCGTTATAAACATAAACTGTCTTTTCTAGCGTGGGTTACTTGTCAACATTTCTACTCATTCCATGCTGTCATTGACATTTGAATCCGATATAACTGCATATTTGCTCGATTCTCCGCAATGCTTAAAAATGTTTTCTAAAGAACGTTCAAGCTACCAATATATTTAACTTTTCTAGTAATGTTCCTTAAAAGATTATCCGGTAAGACTAAATCATCTTAGAAAGCCTATATGCCTTGCAAAATAAACCATTAAGGAACACGCTAGTTTAGGTATTGTTAAATTGGTGTGCACAAAACATGGTAAAAACCGTGATAATACGACAGCTAATCAAAGGGGATTCTTACATTAAGGTCCTTTGTCATAAATGAGTAAATTGAGTACCTAACCGCTCATAGATTTGATTTGATCATTTTCTCACCATCCAAATCGCAGTACAAACTCCATTCAAATTCTTACCTTAGCTTTTGGTGATTCCAGTGTACTTTCATTTTCATCAGTGTTGCGCCGTACACGTCCAGGTCGGCTTGCTTTTGGTGAAGGAATGTCAACATTTTCATATGACTGTGGCTGAACACGGTCATCATCTGAGCCTGTTTTCCTGATACAAATAAAAAGACTAAACTTGAGTCTCTGGTTATGAAATTTCATGCTAAAAGCCTTTGATCTCGATTGTTCCTCGTACTCCAAAGCTAACTTAAAATCTGTCCTGTAAACTAAAACAGTCCATCAATAATCCACCGATGGTTATGTCATTTGGTCACAACTACAATATTTGAGTCACTTATTGTAAAGAGTGGATCCAGCACCTTCACTATAGCACAGATGCAACAAATGGACTCGTGGTGTAATACCCTGATCTGAACATCGAGATGCAGTTAAACAGCAACAGCCACAAATCCATATAATATACTTTCGAAGATAAATTTGACGAATACATGAGTTCAGGTTAAGACCATACTGATAACTCATGGATAACTATGTAAATAGGCGACATCGTTATTAAATGAACCAACAGATGCCTTGCTCGTACACACAGTTTGATCTAACGACAACCTATTCTATAAATGTCTATCTAACTACTGCCTGGTTGCAATACACTGAATATGAAAGTAGACTATATTCAGTTATTCTCAATGTGAACGGGTGACCTTCCTGTTTGAACGGCTGCTTTCTTTCTCCCGCACCCTATGCAATAACGTATGAAATGACGGTGCTGGCTATTCGACAATCGCTCTGCACGGTTCATGTTAAACAATACAAGCAGGACGAAAACATCCGCCTTCCCACGTGGGTCGAGCCGGTTTTTTGAGTAAATCTGCTGATCGATTAATAGAGTCATTGCGGTCTTGGTATAATCCAATAACCAACACAGGTTAACGTCTGTTAGCTAGTACAAGGAAGAACGCGTAGCAAATACACGGAAATCAATGTTGTACAGATAGGTTTTTAAGTTACTTTTTATGGGCAAACTCGACAATGTCTAACGAAGGGCGATCTTCGAACAAAGAGCGAAAAGTCGTACGGTAAACACACAGCATATGTCAAATCATATAACTGGTTGTTGCGATTTGTCAGGAGCAGTGCCCTAACTGAAATTTCAAAAAAGCGAGTGTTGTAGCAATGTATCGCACTTCACATTATCAACACATCCCTTTTGTAAAAGTTCATCAAAGCTTCTTCACTTCGTAAGTAAGCATATGACAGAAAGTGGTCCCATAAAACAGGTCAACCCAAAATACGTAATAAAAGTAAAATACACAAGTACCTCAAATAAGTAACATAGAAATGTAACATTTTGGTGAAGTATGTCAAAAGCTGTTACAGAAGAAACTGATCCTTGTCGAGACGTTTCTTCATTTTATTTCCTATAAATATTTCCTAAATCTTAAAACAGGTTGTCCTCCTATTACACAAACTGTCAACATTTGCAATATCAGCTCTCTTACACATCAACTGGATCAACTCACTAGTTTCTGTGCTAGCAATTTTTCATGATCAAATGAGATATTTTTTATGGCGACTGCTGTGTTTTAAAGTTCGCCAACCACTCACAAGGTACGTCACTTGTATCCTTATTTAAACCTCAAATTAATGTCATCTTAGACCAGGAACATACTTACAGCCGAATTTAAAAGGGAGGAAGGTAAATCATCCCATTAAAAAATCAGGACAACGCTTCAAGTCACTGCAAGTGCCGACCACTCCCACCTCAGCCCTCAGTCTCCCGGCCGCCAGTTCTAATTTAATTGACGTTTACTTGACACTGTTGTCTCTATACAACCATACTAATTATAACCGAGAGACTGAATTCATCTATTCTATATAACCAGCCATCCTTACCCGTTTCTAATTGTGCTTTATCTATTTGAGGATTATTTTTCCAAAATACACATTTCCGTGACGACAAAACATTATGTAGAGGGTTCCTTTTGGGGTCAACTTGAGCATAATACATTTTTGTTAATATTTCAAATAATCTACAAAGGTACTGAAAACAAAAGACCGGCTCTGATAGTGAAGTTTATCATGCAGTGAGTCAAAGACTATTTGTAACCATGGTTTCCATAGGTACTCCCCCTATCTTCCTACTGGAAACTGAAAAGGTATTTTCGATTTTCTAGCCATGGGTTGCGGGGGTTCGGACTGGCCAGGATCGAACTTGACTGGGAGGCGGCGCCATGCAGATTTTTGTGTTTGTTGCATTTTCTTTGGGAAGTCTAGGAGCCAGATCTGAGAAGGTGGCAAGATACGTTACCATTACTCGTTGCTTTAGAAGGCCATGTTTAACGACATGATAAACTCAATCATCTAAAAAGAGGCCTTAAAACCCAACAGAACTAAAATAAACCCAAGAAGAAAAGTTCAATATTAGCCAGGTTTACTTTTTTTGTTTTCATTTTCATCTTGTCTCATTAATAGAAATCGCTCTAGTTTCAAAACACAGCACGATTCCCTTAAATCAAGCCCTGAAATTCACAGCGACGCCCCACCTTATGCACCACGTGTACAGTTTGTTTACAGATAGCCATTCTATCTTCTGGTTGAGAAGCGGGGGCATGACAGTTAACCAGACACAATATTCTTTCACTATAGTTACAAACGCTGAAAAAATCAAGCTTGTATTAGACGCCTTTGCAGTGATCGACATAAGTACTTCATGGTTACACCATGTGCATACTGTCAAATAAAACTATAACGTAAGGGTTTGAAATGTATTGCCTTAATACGATTCTTTGAGGTTGGAAGACTTCTCGTTTTCATTTCGTTTGATAGAGAGGCTACATACGAAAGGTAGGGCTGATTTCTTCACAATCAACTCCTCTGATACATCAGTATCTCGGAAATTCCACGTTGTTTTAAAAACGCCATGAAGTTCGTCAACAGCAAACGAGGAGAAGATGACTGTGTCAGCCATGATCGATGTTTATCTAAACTTTTAGCCCTACCGTTGGAACTTCAGATGATGCATTGTTGCGACCCTGCAAGCATATTGAGGCTAAAATCGCTAACCTGAAAGAACCGTATTGGTTTCCATACCAGAAAAGCTGTTGCCTTCGCAGCGCTTTTTTACTTTGTCTGGAGCCAAAAAGAATGGTTTAAAAATCAATATGACTGCACATCAATAGTATCCACTGTAAGGAGTACAAAATCTACAATTTTGATACCAGAAATACCATAAAATCAATCCACTGGCACGCCTCCTACCATCCTCCGTAAGCAATCCACCCACCTAATAAATAGTATCCCGTTAATGTTATGTTAAAATTATATTCTCCTTGACTCAAGCCTATCAAGTGGCAGTCAATAATGAATAACTTCCTTTTAACACTAGAGACGCCTAATACTGCTTTAGAGTATCTGCTAGTGTCCTTTTTTACAGTCACTTCAAATTCCCTGTTACCAAAGTCTCGCCTCACTTCAAAGGTTACGGAGAGAATTGGATTGCAAAGCTTGCAAACTGAGATTAGAATATTGAAAGATACTGTAAGGACAGCGGGTAAGCCTCGTTCTTTAGCGTGGGCACTTCGAAAGACATTGGAAGATTTGTTAAAACTTTCCAGAGGAATGTCTAAAGATATTCTTAGGTACTCGTTTGACTGACCGTATATCAAACAGTTTGTGTAAAAAACTGTAAGTAAGGGGCAATGTGGCTCAATAGTAACCGAACCTCTAAGAAACAGAATCTTGATAACAATAGATACATCAAAGAATCGAAGTTTGATGATTACCTACAATTATG
>JAAAKL020010399.1:0-14389 GCA_010016065.2 Carybdea cf. marsupialis auct. non (Linnaeus, 1758) | reverse complement strand
GCATGCGTAATATCATGCAAAAAGGGGCAAAATAAATTCGGCCCCACATTGCTCAAAATGAGACGTATCCTCTCTTTAGAACTGGTTAGACCGGCAACATTACATGCCAAGAGCAACAGCTTAGCGAAACATTGCTAGTTTAAAACTCAATGACATTATATCACAAAGTGACAGAATGACGAAGAAGCTTTTTAGTTGAAACCGATGAAATTCTTACTCTACAAGAACTTAAAAAGCTTTTTGCTAAGAATTTCTGGTGGGGCAATGCCCACCTTGCCCCTTAGCACGAGCCGCTACTGTCTATAGGCAAGCATCGCAATGATCAACATGGTATTTCAACGGCACCTCCCGAAGACAATTTTAAAGTCTTAAAGAAATGTAGATCCAAGTTTGATCAGGCATTTAATCAATATACATGTGCAGCGAGATATATTGCTGTCGCAACAATCTTAGTTTGTCGGTCCCTTGTGTTCACTTCGACTAAAAAATAAGCCCTTTTAACAACTTCGTTATCGGATCACATACCATAATATAAACCATTTAATATATGTGTTCCTTTTATGTGCCCATCGCGTCGTAAGGGGCAGCAATTCGTCTGTTTTCAATATGTTTTTCTTAGGTGATTAAATTGCCAGTTTTTCACAAAGTAGGATATTGGAGGAATACGCCCTCACACCCTAGCTACGATGTTCCTTGTCTATGTCATGGAAGCGAGTCTTTATACAGTAATACAAATAGTTTGATCTTTACGACAACAGGCCTAGTACTTTGATCCAAATTGTTTATTGTTCTTTAAAAACGTATTACCCATAATTATCCCTGTTACAAAAGGACATGCTTAAGTAGATTCCAGAGTAATCATTTTCTATCTACTTGCCTTTACTAAGTACCTTTTGACTGCAATTCGATATCCTTAAAAGGCCTCTTATAAATGAAAACTTTGTATAAGAGTAAACATGGCACTTAAGAAATATAACAGCCCCAGGTTATTTCAACTCGCACGTATTTGCTTCCGATAGTTGTCTGCGAGCAACTTTGTTACAAATTGACTCGTTCGTAATCAAACTGTGTGTCTTTTGAACTGCAAGTCACACCAGGGCATGCTATCCAGTAGGGAAGTTCGAGGCTGGGTGTTCTAAGTCGAGTAAAGTTTGCGTGGATACCACAATGCGAGATAGTCCAGCATACGGTCTGGAGGCAATCCAGTTCTCAAAAGCGGCCAGTAGGTCTAGTTTTTAACTTCTTTTTACTTACATTGGATTTTTTGGGATTGAATCTCCGAGACCCAAGGAAGCACATGATCCTTGAAAATATCTGGGTTTTCCCTCCACTGAAGCTATTAGGGAGCTCCTAGCTTGTGTACATTGTATCAACTCGTTATGTAGACAACGTCTTTGATTTGAGTTTTAAAGCAATTAAAATCAATAGATCATGTCAGTGCTAGAAAAGCTAGTTACCTTGATAATTCTTGTTCTTGTTTGCCAGAACTTACAGTATATTCCAAATCGATCTCTGGGAGCGATCTCCTGATTGCTTTGTTTGGCGATATTGAAATGCGATTGACGCGTATATTGTTAACGGACAAATCAAAGAGAACTTCAGTACCCGATGTACAGTTAAAAAGATTGAAATTCTACTTTCAAGATTTCAAAATAGTGATGGAAGAAAGAGCAGAAAATCGAAAGGTTAGCAGGTATATTGTCGATGAATTTATAAATAACAAAACGTACTGCTAAACACTGCTCGCCCTTAACACTTGCCCTATCAGGAAAGCGAAATACGTTATATCTCACTGTTGTCCAAACAAGTGAAAAATACATTATCAAGTATGGTAAACAAAGACATAAACAAAGACGTTTTAAATAAATTGCGATCAAAATCTCCAGAGCATTAAAACTATGAAAATAGGGTGATTGATATTTCTGTGCAACGTACAAGAATACATTATGGTTTCCTCGTGTGAGAAAAAGAGTGAGAGAAGTAACAAATAATTTAGTAGATAAGTTCATTTAAAATCCAGAATTTTATAGTACAATATAGAATAGTAAGCGTTTAGTTACTAACAAGTATTAGTGACGAGAAAATTTAACAAACGGAGCATGGCAAACCTGTTAGGCAATCGTGGAAGGTAGTATTGGAAGGGATCAAGACTCCCTAAGGCCTGATGGAAATAATTTGAGAATCAAAGTTAATCTACTTTGGTACGGATCTGAGTATATCTTTATGAAAGACCAGGAAAATCTTTTGTATTTCATTTTCTAATTCATTGAAAAACGGGGTGTTAAATGACCAGGTTGAAAATTTACAAGGGA
Organism: Carybdea cf. marsupialis auct. non (Linnaeus, 1758); assembly: GCA_010016065.2. NCBI lineage: Eukaryota > Metazoa > Cnidaria > Cubozoa > Carybdeida > Carybdeidae > Carybdea > Carybdea cf. marsupialis auct. non (Linnaeus, 1758). The sequence goes on along the minus strand of JAAAKL020010399.1, from coordinate 12,077 downwards.
AATTAAAGTATAAAACACGTGAAAAAGAATGTGGGAATATTCCATATTATGATATGTCATTGTATTTGTTTAATAATATCATTTTAACTTGTAAAGTTTTAACCTTGCAATGGCAATTAACTGTTCGTTTTTACAATCTTATTACAAAGGAGATAGGGCAGCTCTGTAACTGCCACATTTGGCGTGGAAAATCCGACACCTAACATACTTAGCAACCATATTTTAAATAGATACTAGAGCAGTAGAAATGCATCATTACCGCGACCGACCACCTGACCTAATCTATCCGTGAAAGTCTACATATTTGCAAGATTAAATCTAATTTGAATCCCGACGTACGGGATTCCCTCTTTGTTTACTTGATTCCTTTTGTATCTTTGTAAGTTAGTAATTTTGTCTTTGTGCTCTCTTGTAGAATTATCATTTTCCCCTTTGATGATGCAAATTACCATCAATGACTAGGAAAATATTATGTCTCTCTAACTATGTGTAGTTTCCTGGGAGTTTTCTTGCTACTAGAACAAACATCAACTTTGTTTCTATAAGAGGGCGAGAAAAACGACTAATTATTTAAAATTAAGTTTTTACTGAAACTACCATTTTCTTAATTACTCACCTAAGACCAGCTATTTCAGGAAAAATGTCCTGCTTCGTATTTTTCTGTATTTATGTCATAAATTCATAACGAAAGACCCGCTCAATGTAGATTCATTTCTCGTTTTGGCCGATGAACATGCTCTTTATTACAGAAACTGATCAATCAGGAATCAAAACTGAAATAAAGGTTCAAGTAGTCAGTCCTCACCCCCTACCCTCGTGGATAACAAGACTAGGGAACCGACAACCTCTTCTCATATTACTTTTTGCCCATCCGCCCTCTTGTGCTTTTAATGTAACCTCCATGACTGCCATACCCCTCGCCCGATTTGTTGTATATTCGTTTCCAGCTCTTTTCAGCTAGTTCTCAGCAATGGCATACCTTCACTGGAATGTACCATGTTACAGTTTGCGCTTAAACCAATATCATATACTGCAGGTGTTTATAGTAATATTTTGAATAGACATGAAAAAGTCAGTTATAGACGAAACGTTGTCTTAGACGTAGTTTTCTTATTTGTTGTAATATTTCTTTATTAACCTCGTTTTACCAATGTCGTATCAATCATTGGTGAATTGAAGTTCTCAATATACAATTAGTGCCCTCAGAAGAAGATGGAGAGTGACCAAAATACAGATACAAATCTTATCTCTGCAATTTATTTATTTGAATGAAATGTTATTTTTATAGCCAATATTGATAACTCTAATGGAATACATTTTTAAAATGGCAAAGCCATGAGGAAATTAAGCAGGCAACTAATATTTATTGAGACGATTTTCACAATTGCTCTTCATACGTTTGTCGGTGGTACTAAAAAATATAACTGCACAAAACAGCAAAAACATTTTAATACTTAAAGCCTTTTTTCGTTTGACACTTCTCGGAGAACAAAACCAAAAGCACTGCTAAGCAATGTGACCACAGGGCTGTACTTGCTTGAAAACCCCGACTGTGCAAAATTGTATAAGGATGACCGCTTCCGTATAACAGGCAAAGCTAGATCTGATTTGCACCAAACCGTTTTGGAATCTGTCCACATCCAAGCAAGAAAACCGGTGCTTTGAAGACAAAAGAATTTGTCTTTTCATCGGGAATTTTCGGTTAACCACTCAGTTCCATGGACACTGATTGGTCAAAGCAGCACCTATCTGGCAGTCAGTCTTCTGATTTATCATCATCATCTTAGTCTATAGCCATTCGGCCTTAGGTGCACCTTCACAATTTCAACAGTACGTCTTCTGATTGGCTACTTTTAAAACACAGTAAGGTATGAGTTTCATTGACTTCTTCTTCATTCTGACGATTTTGTACTCTGAGGAGTTTCAGACGAAAAAGGCTTTTCAGAACGAAAATGTTTCTATTGTTTGGTGCAGTTTTAAATGTTCTTCAATTGATTTATATCGGATGATCGAGAGTTTAAGATATTGAAACTCATAAAAGGGATCAAATTCAACAAAATTTCTGTTACTACCTAATCGACTTGATGATAAGCATGATAGAACAGCGATCTCTATCCTCATTATGGGGAAGATAGGATTTATCGTGACCCTGTACATATTTTGAACATTAAAGTTACTTGATTTGTTAAGGATCGCTTATATGTATATCGGTGCCAGTATTTTTCTTGTCGTTAAGCAACTTGCAAAATAAGGTGCCTCAGTTCGAGGTTTAATATTTCCCATTTGAGCAAAATTGAAATCTTTTCAACTTGTACTAATCTGACTTAACGTTGGGGAGAATATGGCAGTACGAGTTATATCATTTTACTACCATAACAAAAATGCAAAACGAAGATGCAAAACAAAGATGTATAACAAAGATGCAAACAAAGATGCAGAGCAAAGATACAGAGCAAAGATGCAGAACAAAGATGCAGAACAAAGATGCAGAACAAAGATGAAGAACAAAGATGCAGAACAAAGATGCAGAACAAAGATGAAGAACAAAGATGAAGAACAAAGATGGAAAACAAAGATACATAAAAAAGATGTATAACAAAGATGCAGAACAAAGATGCATAACAAAGATGCAAACAAAGATAAAGAACAAAGACGCAAAACAAAGACGCAAAACAAATATGCAAACCAAAGATGCATAACAAAGATGCAAAACAAAGATGCAAACCAAAGATGCAAAAATCTTCTTTTACGACGATGCAATTCAGGGTTGAAGGGTCGACTTTTGATTAGTTTGTACCCGAAGACCGCACAGAGCTTAGATGCGCAGATAGTGACCACTATAAGTGTTCTTCAGTCTTGTGACCAGGCTCCTTTTCGCAATTTGTGGGAAATAATAGAATAGATGGGATAGCATCTGATTAGCTGCCCCTAGATGTGCTACTTCCTTCAACGTAGCCGAAAGTGGCATTACACAAGACTTTGCTAACATTTTGTTGTATCATCCCTCATTTCCTAATGCTTGATTTCACTTTCTCCTCAACATGGAATCCTATTTCGAGCATAAAAAAGATGCCTACTACAAACACTGAATTTAACGGAGAGATTTATAAACCGTAGAAGAAAAACTGTCTTCCGTTAACGATTCCCAGATACTTTACTGAAGAGATGGCAACATTAAATCCCTCATTTATCAAGATGGAGCAGTATTTATTATCATGGACTCATCTATTAACAATGTCATGTATGATTGAAGCAATTTACTACATCGAGAGTAGGAGGTCACATCAAATGAACCACTGTCTTTTTTCTTTTTCTCGTTGGCGACAGAGTCAGCTATGATTATGACAGATGAAAGTGGGCTTAAATGTTGAGGGCATCGGGATGAAAGCTTACTTTAAATTCTGACGCCGAAGGCACCAATCGGTTTGAAACATTGATGAAAGGGTAGACAGCGTATGCTGCGCCAGGACCACGTGACAGCGGCAAAGTATCAGGAAGGACGGAAGAACAAGCCTCTTCTCTATTCAAACAATGATTAAGGTTATCTTTTCAACTTTACTTTTCATCAATTTAGGATACCGCATTCCTTCTTAGTCACCTGACCCTATTAAATAACCAGTGGTTATTAGCATTTAACGGAGAAACGATACGGATGTATTCCTTTGCTTTAACCAAAAAAATGTCTACGTCGATCAGCTTGATGGCGGCAAGTTTGAACTCTTCCGGCATCTACAGTCCTACACTTCCTGTGATTTCAATTTCTGATGTTTCATCGAAGTCTGAGTGTATTGACCAATGGCCAAGATTTGTGGTGTATTAAAATAGGACCCTGTGGGCTGAGGTATTAGCAAAAGTCGTTTATACAGAATACAAGGAAACAAAAGATAGATTAGCTACAGTCACTCAACCCCTCCGATAGCCACGAGTAACAAGAAATTGCTAGACAATTTGTGTTACTGTATGTGGCTTATGCTATAAAGATGATTATTCATATGATCTACGTGTTGCTTGCGCTGATTCCATTAACTTCAGCAGAGGGTGAGTTAACTGTCATCCTTTTAACGCTTTTTGTTTTGAATTTTCTTACTATGTTGATAGTATATTGTCACCCGGTAGCTCTATGATACACTGCTTGCGTGCTCACTGTCTTCAGCTTTAGCAAAGAAGCAATAGGTATGTACACGCTACTATTATAGATCCGGTAGGGTATTTATAGATACCCGTCTAGTTGTACGTTGTTAAGGGAGCTACTGTTTTGAAGATATGAGGAGACAGGCTGATGTAGCAAACGTTAATCTGACGCACTTTGAGTTTATGGAACGAAGCCTTCTGACAGCCTTTTGTCAGTCCATTTGGTGACAGTCGATTAAGTAAGTAACAAACAGAGTTGATGAGGATTAATAACGTCTTGGCTGTAAACGCTCCTCTTTGATAATAAACATCAACACAGGAGATATGGCGTACTGATTCTTATTAAGTTTTATTGCGTTTGATTAACATACCTGAGTTCTATGTTAGATCTAAAGTATTTGTTTGTTGTCATTTTTAACTTCCTATCGGGGTGTGAATGAAGAGAAGTACATAGTTTCTTGGGATGGAAAATGCTAAAGATGTAATCTCCGCCAGAAGATTGTTGCTTTGCTATTTAGCTAAGAGTGATATACTTTCAGGTATAATTATGAAGATTAGTGTCTAACTAGCGGGATAACTAATGAGTAAGAAATATTATGATTTGCTTTGATATATCTGTTCGTCTTTGGCAAACAAATAAAGCCTTGTTACCAATTACTTGATATAGGAATCGGACAGTTTTTAACTCTGATTATGTGAAGCGCTAGCTACCTAAATGGAATAAAGTAGGTATTTGACTGTTAATTTGAGATTTTTTGCTTTTGGCAGTTGTCTAATATATGGATGTAGAGTAGTAGAAGCACTGTAGTATGCAGAATTGACGGCAGCAAGAGGCGCTAGGATATAATGATAATGAAGCTCTTTCCATAAGATCTGTTTAACGGCTCCTCCTTAATCGGTGTCATTTGAAACCGTGTCTAATCTAGATTTGTCACCTTCAAGTAGAAATATTGTCTACAAAGATAAAAAGCCGTCACCCCTTAAGCAAGAAATATTGTGCTAATATGATACGTCAAGCAACTTCCCCACTAATGACTTTCGCCAACGTGGAAGCCTCAAAGTCGTGGCAGGTAATCCACTTGGCTACCTTAGTCAATTAAAATGAAGGAAATTTGAGACTTGCTGGGTCAGGGATATCCTTTGTGTCACATAGTGTTCAAGAACTTATACTCTGCAAATACCAATGAAGCCCCTCTGGAAATGAAATTGATATACCGATATCCAAATAACTTTGAAGAAGTAGCATGTGCTATGGTTCTTAAATCTGATTTATGCTCAAGAGTTTGTAATAGGATTGCCTGTTCATCTACAGGATTGATTTCTCTCTCAAAAGTGAGACAAATCATATTTTCGGACAATGGTTCACTTAAAATATCAGCACGAGACTGAAGTCTTCTGGAATAGTTTCTTTCCAGAGGTTATGGTATGTCGGGTCAAACTTTCCACCAAGTGTTGAAATCAAGCAGTTACAGAAAATTTTCCAATTTGAATCAAGACGAGACCACAAAATCATTAAACGTTGTTTGCTTCTTGACCATCGACAGAGAAGCATTTCGTGATTGAGAAAAAAATCTGGGGCCTTCTACATTTAGCTGCTTACCAAAGTCTATATCAGAAACAATGCTTTGCATTTATGATATGGCAGAACTGTATAGGTGATGCTTTTATATCTTCAACGTACATTAGACTTAAACCTACCCATCTATGAATGCACCAAATCATATGTAATTACAAACGTTGAAGTTAAGATTTCTTCTATGTACACGATTATCAGCTAAAAGTAAAATCAGCTAAATATTAAGAGAAATAAATGAGTAACGCGCTGTTCTTAGTATACAACTTATTATCCAGAAGATATGATCAGATTTGAAAAGGCATTAATGAAGAATGAAAATAAGTTATCATCGGTAAATGTTACGGGCTCAAGCCCTAATTCTGACATATTTTCAATTTCTTTAGTTTCTTTTTAAATCTGAGTACACAACGTAGTGACTGAATATCAATGATAGGTTTGACAGCCGGAAAAATGTAGTCTGAAAACAATACATCTATACTCATCATGTTCGTTACTAGTTAAAACTGATCTTGGACAGCAATGTCACTTCATCGTATGTACTATGAAGGTGAGGACATTATCTTTCCGGCAAAAATTAAAATGGTATTAAATATCAGCAAAGTTATATATAGGAAACTTGCGATCTAACTGTGTTTGTTTATTATTTGCAAAATTTAAGGGTTTTTTTAATTTAGGAGAACTAGAATAGAAGTGTACTGTTCTATAGAAAACATGTAAGATGCTACATCTGAAACGAAGTTTGCCATTCCTTTATAACTAAGGAGAGGATTTATGGATGTGATATTCCAACGATTGTATCTAGTTTCCCACAAGACGGATTCCGAGCTTGAAAGGAGAGACATTATCCGCAAGGGGTAGAATAAGGAAGATACAAGGTCTTTGAATTCATTATCAAGCGAGGCTTAGCTTTCCTCTCTCACTTTAATTTAGATTTTCTTTGTTTACATCTTTTGCTTCTTTACATCCAATTCATATCCCGCCTTTGAATTCTCTCTAATAGTCGAATACGGGGTATATTTAGGCATCACGTGACGCGTTTTAGCCAATAATCATTAAAGAAAATTGACTGAGGAGGGATACAGATACCTAGGTCTTTCTGTACGTACCTAACTGGTAACAAAGGCATGAAGTTGCAGAAGAATATCAGCATATTCTTACCTACAATCATGCTTTCCCTCACCTTAAGAGGGGAATCATAATTCTATATCAACACCAATCAACAATTCCAGATCTTCTTTCAAATGTTATAGAAACAAAACTGCGCGTAGATCATTCCCAGCTCTTTATTTTTATAAATCTAGAGTAGGTGCGGCTAGATCATGATCTGTATTATATTTGATCGAAGAGAGGGGAAGGGAGAGTAAAAGCAAAAAGGAAGCTGGGAACAATAACAGCGGGAGCTGACAATATTGTTTTTAAACTTTAAAATTAATTCTATGTGAGAGCTATCTCTCCTGAGAATGCAATAAAACAAACCATGTAATTACTCCTATGGCTTCACTGTTTGAGCAATATTTAATGGTTGGATATGAAATTATCATCCGATTAAGTCCTTGGAATTTGTAGTGACGAGAAGCCATGTAAAGTATCGCCGTTAGGAATCATGGAAAAGATAGCAAGAGAGAGAGAAATGAAATGCACACGTGTCCTTTACAGATACTTGTAATTTGAGTATCTGTCAGCAAAACAAGTTGGTGGTAAAATACGGTGGTTTATATCCTTGCATAATCACACCGTGAGAAAGGCTTTAGTATTTTATGCAAGCAGATCATGTGTGGAACTGCAAGAGACATGTGAAGTCAAGATATCAGCAGAAACCATCATACAACGTTGAGTTGTAAGTTATATTGTCATGCTGAAGTAGGGTTGGGTGGGTGGTGGGAAAACCTCCTACTTTTTGCAACATCTTTTGTTATTTTAATATCACACATGTTTAAGTCTTTTCATCTACACAAGAGTTATGGATATTTTGTGACTTTATGAAGTTAAATTGTACGTCACTTTTTCTTAAACTTCGGCACAAATCCCAAGAGGGCACTAGATGTAAAGTTCGAGCAAGACCATGGTGTGAGCTCTTGCGTGAATACGGGTTCTTTCTAACCAAAGCTGTTTCTTAGTAACGAATTTACACAGGGACAATCTCCTTATGTAAATTTTCAAATGGCGGACTATAAACAAATTAAGGCTCCCTATGATTTTCTCAGTGGATCGCATTTTGTTAGTACCGATGATTTGAAGGGTCGGCCGCAGACTAGGAAGTAAAACATTATGTATTTAAACCCCTCATTCTTTCAAATTATCAGGTTCCTTCTGGCATAAGAATAAGTTTGGCTTACAAGAACTTATTAGTTTGCAGATGGACTGAAGAACGTTGTAAGATAAAGGCCTTGGAATTTTTGAAATATCTGATATTTCCGTTTCCTATAAGTTTTTAAGTGTCTTGAGAAGAAGTCTTGTTTGGTGCAGATGATTGTTTTATTAATTCACATTCGTAGATGATTGAGCATTAACTCTTGACATTCTTATTTAAGAAGAGAAACTTTTCGGCTCATAGAGATTGTTAGTATAACGCATCAAGCAAATCATCGTGTTTTGGACCCCTTCCTACATGTTACGCTACTGCACAAAATACATGCGATCAGCCTTTTGGTGCCAAAGTACGTCAAATATGACTCTCGGTAAGCGATGATATTTTAGGGATGATCTTTTTATATTCTACACTAGAGATTCCAATGATAACGTATCTCATAGCCTCTGAAGCATAAGAAGGTGGCAAATAAAGTTGCTTTCTATTCAAAATGATAAACATAGAAATCGAAGCTCAACTACCAATAGTAAATTCTTTGGATCAATTGTAAACAATTGGTGTATCCCTGTAATGCATACGCGTATAGAGGGATGTTGTTTCGCATAAAACGATAGGAAAATTATGTGTTTGTGGAATTAAGGGGCAAAGAATTAGCATCTAAACAATGTCCGTTAGCTATCTAACACGTGCAAAGAATATGCAGCACGTGAAAAATATACTAAGAGGACTGGGTCGATAGAAAGCGGAAGCAGCCGTAAGGACAAAGAAGACTACTAATGGAGAATAAACAAGGATTTTAAAGTAAGAATCGACTGACTTAATTGCAGCACAGAAACGCACGGTAAAGGGATAAAGCCAGAAGGTGTTCCTCTGTGTGAGAGACGTTATGTTGGTAGCAGCTAGACGTTATCAAAACTGTCAACGTGGAACAGATACTGACATCATCAAAATACTTAGCCCTGTCTATTGTGGTCCCGAAGTCATTTCAGTCTTGTGGTGGTCGAATTGGATTAAAACTGTACATCTACCGATGAAATAAATCATACATAAAAAATGGTGGAGGTTCTCCGCAAAGCCGCAGTGTCAAGTGCAGAGAAAAGGGACTTCCATCAGGTTCTAGGTCACTGCCAATATCAGTCATATCTCTACGATATAAGCCTTCTTGTATTACCATACGACCGTAACATTAAAAAATTTATATGGGAAACGATTAAATTTCTCAAGGACGACTTTGAGGAAACAAAAATCCCAACCAAGATTGATCTGCATCTGTAACCTTATTTGACAATGCCAATTACATTCGTTAAGATGCTTATGTGGCCATGTAAAATGTCATGACTTTAGATTATCTTGTTAGAAATAGTCTGTAGTTTCCCTTCTAGCACATTATGTTTAGTCAGATGTCATAAAGTTACCAACAAAGAACTAGATTGAAGTAATAGTTCTTTTGCATGTGCATAGATTGGATACAATGATACGATTTGCGTTAACAAGGGACCAAATCTTTTAATGGGATAATTTGGTCAAGACTAGAATGTGAGGATAATCTGGAAAGCATAACGAGTTGCAGATATCCTTTCCATGTTACTGTAGCGATTAAAATGAGTGACGTTGTCAAGGTCACAGCTTTGGTAAAGACAATGTGACCCAGACCTCTCTCAGATGTATTTTCCTCGGTATTATCAAGCAATTCTACAACGTAATGAGTGGACGTCATAATTTTGTTTAAAACAAACAACACGGGAAGAAAAATTGACTATCCCGTCTTTTGCTTCGTACTACATTAAAATAACTAGCCTTACCTTACTTAGCTTTAGTATCGTCTATTTAGTCAATTTTGAAATTCCGAAGCTAGATTGTGCATCTTAATTTGAATCATAGTTGACCGCCTTCTTTTCAGGGGGCCGGATAAAGCGGGGGCGTAAGGTTGTATATCCCTTCTATGTTTTGTTGAAAAACAAAATTTCTCACATGAAATTTTGCTCCTACACTAGAAAAAATAGATGGGGTCTAAGCTTGTGGCAGGAGAATAACTCAAGTAAACAATTTGCTTGTATAGCTCTGCACTGACGTACACATTGCATATCTGGTGCTTTAAATATTGAGTGAGTGCCCCACCTTCTTGTCATTCTGCTCCTAGCACAGTTGAAGGTGATGCTAAACCATTCTGTATTTTCTTTGGAAGTTGAACGCCGTCTCCTCATATATCTCTTTCTCGTCGTTGATCTTACCGGTGGTATGATGTCTGTCTCGTTTACTTGGTACTCGTATATTTTGAGAGTGTGAACTACAAATGTCACAATCATTTCTTAAGGATGTCTAGCATACTGCATAGACTGACTCTCGTAAAGGATATATGGTTAGCACATTTATTCATGTGGGACCTATTACAAATTCTACAAAGGTATCACGATGCAAATTATTGAGCCTTGAGATAGCGTTGGAATCCATTTTCTACATTTCTCCTGCAGAAGTAGCCGTCGTATTAACTGAGGTAACAGTATTTTTGTACTGTTTCGTATCAAAGTACTGTCTTACATATGTTCAGTTCTCGAGCAATGTACACAATATTCTGGTGCTGATTTCAGTTTACGCCTTCGTAACAATTATACAGGCAGTTAAAGTGCTTCAAGATGCTTTTGATTCACGAAAGAGTGCATCTTTCTCTTATCACTGATTTACACTATCTTCCGTTTCTCGCAGTTGACATGTGTAGTTTCGTCAATCAGTCTATTTTAGTATTTGTTTAGCTCTGCAAGGGTGGGGTAGGGGTGGGGGAAATGTCAAAATAAAGTTTAAATTCGTGTGTCATGTTATCCAATTGATTATATCAATGGTGGCTCTGTGTATTACAAAGTCGATCACAAGAATCAAAAGCTAGTATAGAGGGAAACAGCCTCACTCGTGCAGCAATTTTAAAGTGTTCCCTAGTGCTCTGATTAGCTCTAATAAGGCAGCTTATGTGCATTTACAGAACCTTCAGTATGGAAATATAAGCTTCCGAGAAACCATTTGCTTTAACAAAGTTTCCGTATGTACGCTTTGGAAGATCTTTTTATAAGTTTAAGGAATTAATGAATATCGTTCCATGGAATTTACACACCACGCCGCAATATTGCGCAATACATTTGAAACAACGCATTTGGTGCTCTACCTATATGGAATGCTGTCATTTCTCCCTGTGATTTTTTATTCAAGTATTGTAGTAGGAGTGGGAAGGAGGTGATGCCCGTGACTAAGGATAAAGTTGTAAACATAAATCATTTTTCTAAAGAATGATGATGTTGAATTTAAAGTTTAAAAAGGAAACGTTATTAAAAAAGATGAGAGTGAAAGGACAAAATTGTAGCCGCCGTACCATATTCGTAAAGGCTGTTTGCTTCTGTTACCTTTCTCATCTGTTCATTTTCATCCGATTTACTAGACGTAATAAGCAGAACTTTTAACAAGCGTTGTAGTCTACCTCACGCAAAAGTTAATTAGTTAATCTGTTGGTGTATCGGAAGCTAATCTGGTGACTAATGAAGGGTGAACTATGTTATCACCGGGTCACCAAAGCTTAGTTGGTAGAGTAACACGCCGCAAATGCGTGGGTCCCGGGTTCCTATCCCGGTGGGGACATTTTCACTTTTCAATAGTATTTTTTCTAACTTACTACGATATCTCTCGTCTACTCTTGTAACACTACGCTGTTTTGCCAACCGATATTACACAGCTTGGTAATAAAATATCTTGATGATATTTTCTCCATTTGTCGGCAGCTCAGCGGATATCTGATCGTGTCCTTTAGCGACATTTTCCCAAATACTAAGACCCTTGTTTACCTTATCCTAGTCATTATAAACTTGGAACTTATAATTTATGTTATTTGATTAGTTACAGTGAGAGTATCAGATAATCCAGTTTGAATAAAAGCCTCCTTCAAATGTTCCTGCTCACTTCCTTTGAAGCTTTTTATCCCACTATCCCAGCCCTTGTATATTTGTACACAAATTCATTGTCTCCTCTCCATCCAGAATTTCGTGTTTACTTAAGTTTAGTTTACTAACACCAAATACACAG
>JAAAKL020010398.1:0-14389 GCA_010016065.2 Carybdea cf. marsupialis auct. non (Linnaeus, 1758) | reverse complement strand
GCTATTATGATTTAATGTCTGTTGTAGTCCCATATACTAGAATATATAGGTCACATTTAAGTATTCCTGTGAACTGATAATGGCTCTACAACTGGTTTCATCGGATGTTGTCAAAGAGTGCCCACTTACAACTGAATGTTGCTCGAGCTGGAAATTGGTTACTAGGGAGTTTCATCATTGAATTGTCATTCAGTCAATAAACCGAAACTCTGGTTTCAAATGCCGTCTTTCCTTGTCCTATCCATAGTATATATTGAAACTTGTATACGTATACATATTTACATATGCATATCTTACATAGGTATGTTTATGTATTTAAGCGTCTAAACAAAGTTCCAAATAAATAATTTCGCCCTAAATTTTTTAACTCTATGAATACATTTATGTTTGAAAATGGAGAAGTTAGGCTAAGTGTCATAAGATCCACCGACTCATAAGAGTGACGAATTATAATTATGCGAAAATGTTTACTATTTTATATGCTACTAAAGTTTTCTGCTGGAGAAAGGAACTCTAATCTCAGATTTACTAGTACTTTGAAATGAGAGATCGACAAAGTAAAATTATTGCTGATGGTGGTTATGACTCTACCCAATTTTCCTTTTCGCTTTTCTGAGATCTAAACGGCATTACTATCTTTTTAATTTTCTGATTACCTGCTACGTTTATACAAATGTGTGTTTACAAGTAAGTGCGTATGGATTGGTAGTTTGGCATTTGCAGGTAGGTATGTATCTTTTCTTGTCGTCCCTGTTTACAAGGGCTGGGTCCATTACTCTAGTAAAAGGTAATAGGTTCCGAAACAACTTTTCTTTACCAGGTTGTGTTTAATCAAGGAATCAGCAAGTTAGGTAGTTGACTAAGGGCGTCCACAATAAAGCTATGTTTAGTCTGTTATTGAAAATATTGCTTGAAAGACGCATATTGTATTACTTTAACGGGAGATATTGGCTTAAGGTATGCTGCCAATAAAGAACATATTTCACGTAACACGCTTGCTCGCCAACCTTTATTTAGGTAAATTGGGGCATTAGATATAACGAATTGCAAAGTCTTGTTGCATGTAACTATTATTCCCGTCACCATATTTAAACAACCCAAATTTTAAGAATGATTGTGACTAGATCTTGTCAAATTTTTCGTTTTCAATCTTAGTATGTCCTCTATCAATGGCTGGTAAAATGCTAGACCAGTCTACTTCTCATCCTGGATCTAAGTTCATTTGAGTAATTCGGGTTCTACCTGTGTTGAAAGCTGCGGTCTCAAGGGTATAGCTATTTTGATGCACAAGAAGAAATATTAAAAATGGATATTCTGTCAAAAAGGAGGCAAACTTAGCGAATTGCAAACCTACCTAAATCAAGCACAAAAACTGATTTAAAATGTAAAATAGACTAGCTATGTCGTTGACGAGCTTTATTGCTACATCTATTCCACACGGTATGTTTTGATTAGATTAAATACCAACGAAATACAATATTCAAACTGTTTTCTTAATCTCTACTGTCATTTACAAGTAGCCTACAGCAACGTTTCCAGAATATAGTTATGTCGTGAATTGTTCAAAAAAGCCCACTAACAATAATTATGGTAATAGTGATTAAGACATTGAGGCGACAACTCAATCATAGCCTACATTAAATGAAATCCCCCTACTGCTTTAAATACAAAAGTACTACAAATAAAGGGAAAATTCACTTACCAACTTCTTGACAGCTAAGTTTCTGTATTGGGGCCAAGAAGTGCAAGAATACACAAACGAGTGAAATTCGGAGTGAAGAATACATGATCGTAAGCAGGTGAAGTCCAAGGCACCAGGTAAATTACGTCGCAGACTCCTGTATCAAAGATCTTTTATTTCACGTCCTGCTGGTACTTGGTTTTAACAAACTGGTTTATGATCCCAATAGAAGACCTCAGTAGACCTGGATTCTTAACTCGTCTATGATTATTAAACAATACCCATGGACTTGTTATCAATACACGATGCTACGCTTCAGGAAATCAAATATACGTCAATAGGTCGATAAAATTAGAGCTAAGTGGGTAGTGCATTCCGTTTTACATCCAGATTACCACAGCTGTATACATCAATGGTTGACGGAATAATTTATGGAGCTAGCAGTAATTACAAAGATTATCCTTAGGGTGTGTTGTTGTGCCCAGAGGCCTTGAAATAATGGTTATTACGCTCCCTTCCTTTTTTACACTAACGTGATCTCAACAGAAGTCGCGAACACGCCTTATCCACAAGGAGGTAGATGACAATCAGTTAGGAAGCTCGTTAACTGTGTGCTTAAGCTAAGGTCACTTGTATCTGTCTAGCCATAATCATCGGCACATATAACTTATCAGAGAAGAATTAAATGACCTGTCTGAATAGCAGCAGCAGTAGAAGAACCACTGTGCACAGTGTGAATTTGTGGATAAGATTGATTCTAGTTGAGACTGCCTGACGCTTTGGTATGACCAATGTCGATAGCTTCAAGTCCAGTATTCACATTTGATTCTTCTAGTCAAACGTTAGTATATGGAATCGTATATTTGAACCATGGCTAGCTGTAGTAGCATTTGCCTCTTTATGTACTTGACCTTCGTTGATGCCGTGCTGAACTATTTCATTACTCTTTACCGTCCGTACTTCATACACCTAGACAAGCGTGTGTATAGCAAGCTAGCAAAATGACAGCAGCTGTCGAAAAACTCCTATGCAATCCACAGAGATGACACAGTCACAAAAACGCAACCATCTTAAATACCTAACTTCTGTACAACCGCGATTGTTATCTTATTTCTGTTCTGCTCCTCAGCATCGATTAAGTGAACTTGGAAGCTCTTAACTGTCAAAGGGTTACATCTATCCCAAGTAACTCTGACGATGACTTTACTTTGTGTGCAGTAAGGACATTAGCTCATATTTATTGAATAGTCATTAATCTTCCAAGAATTCGATATGTGCTGAAGATACGGTTTTACTACGTCACAATACCGTGGATATTGTCTAAAGTAAACATGATCGGCATCTGTGACGAGTTATGACGTAGCACCAGGAAATATTGCAATTTTAACATGCAACTCCTTTTTATAATCATGGAAATGTCGCAACTTCTAAGTGATGAAGATACGGTTGGAATGTGTCACATTTTGTTTAAGGATCTGTATCAGTGAATGACATTAATAGCTTTATAATCTCTAGTTACCGTCAGAGAACGTCTTTTCTTCTCATGTAGACCGAGTTTGATCATGTGTGTCGAAAAGATGTCCAAGGAGCAATTGGAACCGTAGATAATCCGGTGCTTGGATTTTGGCGAAAATTGATACGATTACAAGCCCTCGGATTCTTTTATCAACAAATTACGATTCTGTGATACATATACACTGCATGGCACATAAAATGATGTATTTTCAACTTTTCTTCAAAATTATATCATAATTCTCCCCTGCCCCTCCCCCTGTTTATTCCTTTGCATTTACATTGAGTGTATCTTAAAACGAAAGCCAGTGTTTCAGATGTACTTCATTGTTTGATTACTGCGATGGCGAGGAAGCAGTGCTGGGGTCTTGAGTAGTTATTTAGACAAAGTGATCCAAACACAAGCTGAACATCCACATTGGCGAGAAAAGACATGCAAGACGAACCCGGAAGCTTAACATCCGATAGTCACTTTGTCTTAGAACATGGGCATATATTTTAAAAGCTGGAAAGTCGCCTTTATTGTTATGGCAAGACGAAGTTGTGTAAGATAATAAAGAGCCTACATGCAGAATATAAACGTTTTTATATCAGAATCCGGTTATCAGGTAAGTCTCAATTCCGGTTTGCAAAGCAAATAAAGGAGTAATTGAGATGACAACAGTTTGGGAAGTCATGTTAGATCTAAAATGTCCTTACACAGATGTCATGCAATCCCTTCATGTTCTGGTAGGATGTTGTCAAATGTTGGGTTCGTTTAAATGCTTTGTTTTGTTTTCGTTCAAATCAAATTTAAAATCGATTTTAAAACTGGACGTAGCCTATCAACTAGTCTATTCGATGAAAGTTTTAAGATGTAAAATCATGGATGGATTAAGGGTGGATTGCCATAAATGAAACAAATGTTTTCCCTGCCAACTTCATGGTTGGTACGTTAAGCTATTACATACACTCTTCAAAGTGACTCCTCTTACAACACGCAGCTAGTGTTCTCAATTTCTCGACACAGAGTGAATAATAAAAGTAAAGCTGAAAAAAATAACAAGACAAATTTTCAAAATTTTTAGCCATGATTTGCTAACGAAGTAGTACAGAATGAGATGATTTAGGGATTTTACATGAGGCGGAATACTTCATTGATAGATGTCTTAGTCGGCAATAGTCTATCTATTCTACACAGCAAAATAATCAAGATCTCCAGTTCCTAAATAAACTGTGGAAATGTGGGGCATAGAATAGAGGGATGGCACTAACGGTGCGACGCAGGGCCCGGCATATGCAGGCTAGTTTTTCTATTTTCTGCCAGGAGGTTAACGTCAGCTCACTTCTTCTAGTGCAGAAGTAAAATGTTAATATGAAAGCAGATTGTTCCGGGAAAATTGGGGAGGCGTCCCCCTCCTTCAGTCTTTCTTTGATCAAAGCCTGATAATAGGCCTACTCTGTCCTTTGAAAAATGCAGTCTAGTTCTTTTCCTTAATTAAACTTTTGTTACTCGTGCTTACTATGGGGGAGCAAGGTATAAAATGGCTATTATCTTGCATTCAATACCAAATCATACTTAAGTACGTAGTGACCAAACCCCATGTGCCAAGATTTTCGAGAATTAGCAAACTGTTTGTGGAAGCCAAACTGCCAACTGCGAGAATCTACTGCAGTTCTACTGCATTCACAAACATTTCAATTCCTCTATCTTGCAAAAGTCGTACGTTGTCTATTCGATGAGATATTTTGTACTGATAAGTGTTGAGATAGGAAACGTATCTAGATGTTTTCGGAATCGGAATATATAGCAAGAAAAAAATTAAAATATGACGAGAGGGATGCTGACGTTTGATATTTAGGCAGTTATCTTTAGTTTGCTCTTCGTAGTATCATAGCTACTTCTTTGTGGGTGGGTGGATTGCCCCAGAAGCATACATGACTATGTAAAATCCTACTTGAAGAGACATGCCGTCTTTACTCCTATGTATTAAAAGAAATCGGTCCTTCATTACACCAACGCACATGTTAGAAGTTCTTCCCTTCCTAAATAGGGGACGTTACTCTCATTGCCGTTCTACTTCATCCCACTCTCACCATTGCAATACCCACACACCCAGGGCATGTACCACCCATTTTTTGTCACGCATCTTCATATTAGTTACGTAGGTTACAGTGATTTCTATTATTTTACGTTTATGCACTCTTTAAAAACCATATTGTAGATTTCCATATTCAGCGGGGGAAAATAGGCATCGTTGAGACCGTTTTATTATCTATTATCACCCCTTTCTTAAAACTATTCGTTTCTATAAAATTTCCTTATCATATTTTGACGGACTTGTTGACCATTGAGTCGTCCAGGACATCTGAAACTGCCATAAAAAGGAAATGTTTTGATAAACTTTGTGTAAGAGGGTAGAAAATGTTCTAACTCACAGGGCCCCACAGTTAAATTGACCATTGTCTTACGACTCTAAAATTGCTGGCTGAACTTTGTAAGTCTTACAATTCCTTTACATCGCTGACACAGTTCTCTATGCAGATTTTACACCGAAAAATTTATAGGGCAGACGTACACAGCAATCATAGTACGGTACCAAAAGGTTTCACTAGTCTTAGGAGGAAAACAAAGACAGCATTTCATAATGTGATCACTTAAATGTCCCAGCGAGTGCCAAGAGCAGTTTTTAGACTTCTATAAAAACCGTCTCTCCTTATTGCTTAACCACTCTAGAAGATTCACGTTCTCAAAAACACACATGTAACCTTTAGTGAATTCCGTAACTACCGCACGTAATGCACTCCTTAAATGGGGTCTGCAAGTCACAAGGTTTTAGGACAGGCTTTAAGCGACCATATATCTGCAAAAGAACAGATGCAAATCTCTCTTTTTTTGCAGTTGCGATCCATGAGAGACTCTCTGCTGAGTCACTGATAACCATGGGTCAGTGTCCGAAACTGGCCACACTGTTAGTTTTTCGTAAGTGAATCTGATTCCGAAAGGGTCTAGTACTAACACTTTGGATTCGAGGCACATGACTACATGTAATAATTTAGGGGGAAAGAAATACCATTACGAGGTATGTGTTACAATGCTAGGCACAGCTAAGTACATAGGCGCCACTAACGATGCGTTAGTTACGTCACTTTCATCTTCATGTATCTCGCAACGACTGTAGTAGTAATCTTTACCTTGTTATTCGGGTGTACGTACGCACTGTTATGGATCTGAATGAATCCAGTCTCGTGCAGATGCGGCTTGGATACAATCCCGCATAAACATCTCTAATTAAGGAGATTAGATCCATTTGGATCCGATCCCATGTGCATTCGATCTCATACAAACAGGAAGAAATGTTTAACAGTACGATTTTGCTCAAGAAGACACATAATGACGTAAGCCATCGTCAAACCGTGAGCCTTAACGTCTTGTGGTCTGATTTAAAGTTACTAGGCAAAGCGTAACTATACTTTCACAAGAACAAATATACTTTTTTCCTACACAGTAATGAAGTTACACATTGTTAATGGCATTTACAGACATGCGACGTACAAACCATTTCTGTCAACATCGTAAACTTCAACACAGGTATTCTAGTGAGTCTTGACCATTATAACCAACTTTTAAAAATTTTAAAATTTTTTCGAAGTAAACCTAGTAAATATGTTTCCAGGGTTTTGCCTTAAAAATACAGCAGCTCGTATAGCTTCTCGTTAACTTTTAAAAGGGAGTAGAGACAGTAAATACGGGAGTTTCTAGTTAAAGCTATCAGATTCGAAAGGTATGAAATTTTGACCGAGAAATTTTTACGTATTGACTTCGTTTTCCTCCAGAAGCTATGTTTGTAACAAAGATACCAATTACGACTTCTTATACGAAGTGCTTCTTGTTTGTGAGCAGTTACAACAGGGGTGTCAATGCCTCTTCTAGGTATTTCGGAAATTATGTTTTATTCCCACGATGAATTGATCTCAACAGTGAATGTAAACTCAGGACCATTGACGCAAGTGACACTTGATTAAGAGTTATTGTATTGCTATAGAATTCAAGAAAGCAACCTAAAATTTTTGCAAGAATCCCTTTAAGTGCAAAACTCATTCGTGTGATTGTAGTACAAAAAATCTTGAACGGGGGTTTAACTTCACTCTTTGAATATCAAAGAATTTGATATATCAATACTTCACAGTTTAGATTAAAAGGAGGAAATATTAAAAGGACAGCAAATCATCATTCGTAGATGCATTCATCACTGAATTGGACAAAACGATGTACTTCAATAATTCCATCGTCTGAACAACTCAGGTGATTATGGCATCACAATGTTTTTTTATTGTTTTCAAGAAAAATGTAGTTTGTTTTATTTCGACCAGATGAAACATCTTCATGGGATAATTGCGAATTATTTCGTTGTTTACTGGAAAAAGGTCAATATGTTTTGGGCTAATTTCATGACCATCAGGTAATCAAAGCTCTCTTCAAAGCGCCACCCGCTGATACTACCTCAACTTTAAAACTATAGGAAAAGAGATACCTCAACGACAGCTAGATGTGATGATTTTCATACCCTTGAATCAAATTCTATTTCGAAACTACCACGGGGACAATCTCTATATCTGACCATCAGTTCTCATTAATTGAAATCTAAGTGATGCATACTTTTTGTTATATGTACTAAAATTAGGAAACTGTTGCAAATCGTAGAAGACCCTTGAAATGCCCTTCTGGCTCCCGACTGAGCCGTTAGTAAAATGATGGTATTTCAAAGAAATGTAATATATGATGAGATATTTTAAATCTTTTAAAAAAATTCTTCGCTCAATAGACCACAGGGCGTAGCTCTACAATTTACTATATACACCCTAATTTAAAAACAAGGATAATGCAATGGTATCAGAAATGAAGTGGGTTTAAGGATCAGAAGGAAGACAGCGCCCTCAAAGCAGTTTATTTACAGCAGGTCTATCTCTTGGAAAGATTCGTGAGCTGAACTATATCTTAAGTATGTAGTAAAACAGTAAAGGGGCATAGATCCCTTCTCCATCCTTGGGGCGTGGGCACATGAAAATTGGTGAACCCATTAACAACACTATGCACGGAATAGTCTGTTGCTAGTTTGATAGTCGTGACTTTGACTGTGGTATGGAGCTTATTATACGGTTACGTATAGTGACTTCTTGTGACAATAAGTTCAGCAAACCTTTTCAATTTCTATACAAATTGGATTCATTCCAATTAGGTAATTGCTTCGCAAGGAATTTTAAAGCAATGAGTCAACGTCACATATCGCCAGATCACGGATTCCAATAATGTAGGCCTGCTTTTGATTAACTGTCGGTATTTGATAGATTGAAGCTGCCTGAATTGCAATGACGTAATGCTAACTTATGTACTGATCACAAAGCCCATTACTCATTTTAGTGAAATTTACGGCCTTTGTAGAGATAGTACTCAAAGTTCTCTTAAATAGGCAAGCTGATATTTACTGACTTCATATCATGACATAAGCTCATTCAATCCTCGGCTAATCCACCTTACGATTAAAATGGAGATCTATCCTTCCTCAACCCACCTTATGATTAAAATGGAGATCTATCCTTCCTCAACCCTTTTAAAAGGTTTGTGTTCAACTTGTCTTAGATTTGAAAGGCGGTACTAGACCCGGACGCAGATTAATACTTCTCAGACACTTTTTCGTCCGATTAAGACCTTTCATGTTCGAATTAAAAGCATTATCAAGATATGTGAATCCGTGACTGATGCGGAAATGTTTGGCTAGCTATGTCGTCAAATACATTATGTTTCATAGTCTTGCAGAAGGCTAACTTCTAGCCGTTGATGGTACACAGTTGTGATTTATGAATTTGGAAATTTCCCTTTTAAGGCTTACAATTATTGCAAGTTTGCTATTGGGAATTTAAACATAACCTAAATCCGATAATTCAGATGCAACCAAACTATAACAATAAGTACACATTGGTGGTTTTACCTGTTTCAATATGCCCCTATTCGGTTTCCATTCCCAAGTGGTAACAATGACCTTGTGATTAGTAACTTGACAATGAGGCTGGACATTTCCCTTTTCTTAGTAATATCGGTTAGGCAATCCATCGCATTCCATGGACATACCTTTGGGCGTGAAGATCTTGTCCAGATTACTAGTAAACAAGGTAGACATCATTCATCTCGAAAACACTTGAGCATATTCAAACCAGTAGATTATTGTTAATTCTTTTTATAAGGGCTTTGTCTTACATATAGCTATGTTAATGACGAATTTATATTTCGATACACTAGAAGCTAATGTTTCAAAGTCATTAGTCCACTACGTTAGATTTAATAATGATTGTATCATTTATAATTTCAGAGAAGCGTATTATTTCTAAAAAAAAGTTTTGTCGTCACTCAGTATGAAATGACTGGCGACGCCCCTGCAAGTAAAAACTCCTTCCGAGGGAAAATAAATCAACATAGGCCTATATGGGCGAGTTTGAGTGTATGAGAAAATAGAAGATTCATGTACAAAAGAAGATAATGGCGCTATTATTGGAGGAGAAAGGGACTTAAGCGAGATAAGTAAGAGACAAATATACGATGAAGGGAGCATTTAGTTCCATCAAAAGTAGTTAAGCAGGAAATGGTAATGTTAACCGAACTTGATGGGAGGGTTCACCAGGTGATTTGCAGTACTTTCTGTATACCTCGATTTCAAAGACTGAACTCATATCTTTTCAAATTTAGACGTATACTATATATAAATATATCTACTATTTACTTCAGCTCCCTATTAGAGAATGCGCCATTAAATATTCACTTATTTACTCTCGGTCGGCCCCTTTAAAGTAAATTGTAACCTAGGTGCATGCATCGATATTATTCAAGAACAAACTGACCACCTGTGAAGCCTAAGCATCTACTGGAATGTCATTGTCATGTCCAATCAGGTTAGACGAATCCTCTTCTTCACTTCATTTGATAGAGAGGCTATATGAGAACGGTAGAGTTGATTTCTTCACAGTCAGTTCCTCCGGTTCTTAAGAGACAGTCAGTGAGTCTTATGCTCATTTACATAACTGTATGAGATTTGACTACGGATATCGGAGTACAAAACTACACGTCGTTTTTAAAAGCTACGAAGTTCGTAAACAGTAAATAAGGAAAAGACGACTGTGTCAGCCAGTGACGCTGTTTATCTTTTAGACCCACCATTGAAACTTTAGATGACGTTTTTTGCGAGGCTGCGTCCAGATCATGGCTAAAATCGCTAACCTGAAAGAAGCGTATTGAAAAGGTTATGATTACATCAATAGATACCACGTTTTTTAAAAAATTGTACTTTCTGTTATTTTCGCTGCTTGTAATGCGCTCTATGGTAACTACTAGTACGTTTAGGAGTTTTTATTTCACTTGAAGTTTATATAACTCGAGTAATGCTAATACTTTTGTAATGAAAATGACACATAGGTGTAAACTGACAACCAATCGTAAACTAAGACAAATCAACTAACACCACCCAGATTCTTTACTAACCAATCACCCTTCACTTCTGGATTTATCTGTAATTTGATTGGTTTTAATGGTTTAATATAAATGTTTGCTCAGTGTATTGTAATTTATGTAGGTGTAGTGGACCTCTTAGATCTATGAGCGCTGTCACAGATCTGATTTAAATAGATTGCGAATAACAGTACACTTACAAGTTATTCCTGTGGATCATCTGCAAGGGCTGCCAGCGCGTTCCACCAGAGCTCCCACAAGTAAAGAGAGA
Organism: Carybdea cf. marsupialis auct. non (Linnaeus, 1758); assembly: GCA_010016065.2. Lineage (NCBI taxonomy): Eukaryota > Metazoa > Cnidaria > Cubozoa > Carybdeida > Carybdeidae > Carybdea > Carybdea cf. marsupialis auct. non (Linnaeus, 1758). The sequence continues at coordinate 3,448 of JAAAKL020010398.1, read as the reverse complement.
GGCACTTATTACATTTTAAACCTATGAACGAATCTAATAAACAACTAATCTGCTTGATACTACCACTTCGAGTCCACAGGGTCTTTCACCCCAATTTGCATTTTCGTTACTAGATTCCACAGTTTTCTTTCCTTTGAATACAAGAGCTCTAATCTTCATTGGCTAGCAAATTTGACGAAGAGCTATCATTTTGGACCAAAACAGGCGACAAATTTGGAAAACCTTCGTTATACTGGAAGTAAATGTATCACACAGTATGATTGTTACCTCATTTTTATGACCTAACTAATAATTTTTGTGGGCTTTGTTCTGTTCTCTCTATCTTCGACCATCTGCTTCCTGGATTAGTTACAATCTAAAATTTAAGCGCTTGAAATGTCACCACACAGATTGCATATTTAGTACGCTGTGTTAAGTACGGGTCACTTAAGTTAAGAAGGGTAACCAGTGGTAATTGAACTAGGGTCCTGACCCAGAGCATGCACATTAGATTCAAAGGCAGAAAAGTATTGTCGATCCCTTGGAGGCCTTAATATTTTACTACCAACTCTTAGCATCCGCCCTTGTTTCCATCCCGGGGTGCTCCCCGGCCTTGATTTGGGTTATGGACTTCTACAGCTTTGCTTGTGCTTTAATAATTAAATTCCGGGTAGACATTTACGGTAATTGACTATAATCTTATTTAATGTCCCAATATGGAGAGGTGGACGTGCTAAACATAGAGGAACACGGTGCTTAAACTACTCATGGCGGCATCTCAGAGGAGTTTAGCAGAGATAGGGAGAGAGAAGGCGCCGGAGGGTACTAGAAGTATGGTAAAAACAACATCATATCGTCAACAACAACATAATAAGAAATACGGGAAGGTATTCATTCGATCTCACGGTCTAATGGACCATTTATGTACTATTCTAGTATAAAGGCGCCAATAGAGTATTTGATATTTAGGAATCCGGAACCAAACGATTGGGTGCGGTGTTTGTTTAATTAGTAAGTGAGTCAAATGTACTCAATCATTAAACTTCATTAATTTTAATTTTTAATTTTAGCTTGAGAATAAAAAGATTAAATCTATTTATAATATGACATGCCATCAATTTACCATTTAATAATGGATTTGTAATGATGCGAAGTGTGAAGTTTAGGCTTTCTTTGGTTCAGTATTTTCCACTTGTCCTCCCATTCTCTGTAAGTACTTTCCGTAGGAAGCTGAATGATTAGGGATTTAATGGAGTTGTCTTTGTGTAATTGATGGGAATGAGTTATTTTAATAAAACTAGATGCATATGGACCACAATTTGATTATATTTGAAGAGAAATATTGACATCGTTTTGTGTGCTGCTCGTTATAAAGACGCCCTACACACGTTCCCTTTAGGCACTTTGAATATTGCAAAGTCAGGGCTTTACAATAGGGCCTCAAAAGAAAAAGGAAATATCTACGTATGACGTTATCTTAAGGAGGCAAGGCTGAAAGATTTTACAATCATAGCTGTCTTTTTAACCCTTTGAGAAATGGGAACTCGTTGATTAGGCGTCTGGTATCTTGTTACGTCGCCAAAGTGAACTGGCAGCAATTATTACCAAGAATCTGAAAGCCTTGACAGAAAGATTGTCAACTCTAATGTTGTTGTATAAATTTGACTTTTAGAGAAAAGAGATAAGATTTACTGTCACTTTGATTTCGTATCCTCAGGAAAGGCAGTTATTTCCTAAAAGAGACTAAAACCCTCTCTGCCATCCTCCCTCGGAAATCTTGGAGATGTGATTCGTGGAACTTAGTTTACCAGGTCGGGCCTATAGCAGGCAAGCCATCTTTACCAAATCATCTCTCTTTCAAGTAGGCCTATTACATGGACATTAAAATTTGCTGTCTAGCGCTACTGAGAGTATTGTTCATCTCAGGAGTGAATTCTATCTTGTCATATTTTATTGTATATGACTGCAATTGCCGGGGTATCAGTCTTTATCAGTACGGCGCAGCTCGGCTTCCAAATAACATCCTTTTGAGATTTGGAGCAAAACATAAGCTAAGAGGGAGCAAGTAAACCAGTTTAATCGTGTTAAACCGGCAAGCATATAGGGACCATACAAATGAAATAGGAGACGATGAAGATTTTGTATATAATTGAATATTTCACTCAATAGTGCAGTTGCAGCAGAATCATACTCTCAGATATACCCAAAACGAGGTTTGCAGATGTGGCTATCAGATGTTACGTTCACCTAACCATAGGTGGAGTACAAAAAGTAATTTTCTAATGAATAATTTCAGCTTAAACTTGAATAGTCAAAGTATCCACCACTAGTGCCCCTTCTTTAGACTAGGAATTCTGATCAGCAATCTAGCGCTGCTGTTCCTAATTCCTAGATTTCTTCAGATCGGACATTTAATCCGCTACTTGATAACTTCATTATTGTATTGTATTACCTCTTGTTTAGTTAACAAATCCGGAACAGTTGATGCTTCGTCAATTCACAACATGCTGGCGGCGTCATCTCAAGCACAAATGCTCATCCTTGTCATCACAGCCACTTTAAAAAAGTTGTATTGATTCGTATACGAAAGTTTGCCGGCAACACCCAATTGCATTTGTGATCAACTTCGTATCTTGGATTGAGTACCCGTCTAAAAATGGACCTCTGTATAAATGTAACGTTTGTTATTATAAAGCTGCATTTAATGTTAAGTCGTATTTAGCATGGCCTCTGTCTAGTATTTCTCTACATGAGAATTTATGGCGTTAAGGCTTTCAGTCCCTAGTAGGAATCTTGCTGCAGATCAAGTTTCATGCACACACGTGTATTATACGCACGGCAAAATGCTGTGAGGGCTGGAGTTCTCTCACACTTCATGCAAGATTTTGTCACAGCTTTTTGCATGTCGCTTTACATATTGATAGCAGTTTCTGAAGAATGGGCCAGCATGGCTCGTCTCTGTCGGGAATCCTCAAATGGTGATAAAACATGAACTGTCAAGTATGATTCTGAAGTCTAGCACTAGTTAAACCTTATGAAAGAGGAGAATTTTAACAGGAAATAATGAGAGAGAACCAGAATTGTTTATTTTTTATACACCACTATCATATGTTTAAAAGCCAGTGCCAATTCCATTGTTATTGAAAACTAGGTTATAGCAAAAGTCACAATATTCGAAGTCATTCCATTTTTCAATCACAAGGAGAGTTTCTTGTAAGTGCTGCTAAGGCCTCATCTACACTAAGCCGGCTAAATTTGAAAACGGACCTTTTTTCGTTCGGTTACGCCTCCCGTCCACACTAAACCACTCGTATGCGTAACAAAAGTTCCACGAAAACGGCACTTTTTGAAAACGCTCTCCAGAGTGGAACAGTTTGAAAACGGAACTTTTTTGTATCAGTGTGGACGGGGAACATTTTGTAACCGGTACTTTTTGAATACGCTGACGTCAGTAAAACACGTGGTTTAC
>JAAAKL020010397.1:0-14389 GCA_010016065.2 Carybdea cf. marsupialis auct. non (Linnaeus, 1758) | reverse complement strand
TAAAACTGAGTCCTAACGTAAGGAATATCAATAGAGTTTTGACCAGAGATTTTTTAGATTCAAACGCGTCTAGTTTTAATATTCAATACACAACAGGTCTGGTATTCTGTGAAACAGCCAGTCCAAGGATTGCCTTTCGATATCTGGAATCAAAGTGTACTATTTCCAAAACTTTTTTGATGTGTGACGTCATCACTTTCCCTACGCATTATGCAGGATTTGCGGTTGTGCAGTTGTCAAGACGATCCTATTATAATCCCATCGTGTTATTAGAAAACACACACCTGGAAAGTTGATACTTTTGTCAAAATACTAAGATGTCATCCAAGAAGTGTACATTCTTAATGTTGCTTCAATCTGATTCTCATTAGAACCAGTCCTTGAAAAACCATATAGCCTGAGTGTATCTGCATATCAACACTACGTTTAATATAGAGGATGGATTTACATATATCATAACTTGTATTATCTTATTTGCTATACCTTTATTGGCATTACTTGTTTGGGATCTTATCCTCCGCTGAGCAATAGGGGAAACTCCAGCAGCAATGTCTGGTGAATGTTACTTGTTGTAATGCATTTATGCATGCAAACTGGCAAAACAATCAAAACCGCTGCTAGCGTACTCAAATACAAGACTTTAGAGTTTTCTTGTAAAGGCAGTCTCATGAAAATTGCAGGACTTGAAGCCAAAGGAAACTGAGGTAATTTTCTTTTCATTTAATAAGAATCCGTTTTTATATACGTATCTAAACATATATGTATGCGAACTGGTAAAACAATAAGTACAATATGCAATATATATATATATAAATATACACATTACATATATATAAAATACTACATGTTATGTATAATATATACTTTATGTATATAGTATGGTGCCACATGAGTTATTTAAAATGCCTTGTACCAGCTCTGCTAAATATATAGCTAGAATTCTAGCTCAGCATTCTGTTCTGCACTGATAAGTCCACAAGGGGAGAAGCAGTACTGTCTGCAGGTTGAGTATAATATACATTTATATTTATTTTTTAACTTTTTTTACAATAAAACACTGGCTTTGCTCATAATGAGCTTTTGAGATACTAGAAATTATTTAGCCTGGGTGTAAAAAGTCCTAGGGTTGTTAATTCAGCCATGAGGCACTGAAAAACACTTTTGATACTGGAGATGACTATATAGCATTGCGGGAAGTCAATAAACATCTAAACACTTCAACAATTTATGCTTTGGGTTATTTCACTATCAAAACTTAAAGCAAGTTAAACTACGCTGGTTTACAGAGATAGTGAACATAAAACTGAATGTCATAGCCTATCTTAAGTGACAGTTTTGTGCCATGAAACAATTTGTGGCATTTATGCTGAGTGTTTAATGCCAAAGACAGTTTATGTTGTTTGTGGGTTATGTTGGAAGTTGATCATTGTGGCGTCACCTTTCTGTAATGAATGATCGCATTGTGTAGGTTGACGTCATTGTGTAGTCCTGGTATCACGGAGTATATTGTCTGATGAACGTGGTATGCCTAAAGATGCGCTCTTAGGAGAGCCAGCTTGTGTAGTGTAGTGGTTAGCACGCTGGGCAGTACGGAAGGCCGCGGATCGAAACCCGGCACGGGCATCAGCTTTTTAATGGGTTCTGGGACCATAACCTGTGGAAAAATTATTTGCTAAGTGAACAGTAAACTAGAATCAAGCCAAGATTGTTAACGGAGTTATCAGGGCAACAAACTTTCATAGTATAACAACAACGTGCAATTAAAAAATGAAAACGAGGCTAAGAAAAATCTCAATTTCAATGTCACATTTCAACAGGTTATTCTTCGCTGCGTCCTTGTTAGAAAATTTAACAGATAATTTGCTTTAATATACCTTGGAATACATCAATTGAAAGTCAGAATGTTTACAAAACGTACGAAACTTTTCCATGTCATACCAGGAAAAAGGTAAAGCTGGGGGTCTACTCTCCCACTTACCCACCCTCATTGTAGGTTAAATCGTACCGAGGAATGGATGTTATAGTTGCATTCGTGGTATTAGTAATACCTAGACTTAACTCTGCAGAAATGTTTTCTTAACTTAGATAAACGGCCCCTGGCCTCAAGCAAGCACTTAAGCTAGATTTTACTTTATACATTTTGCAACATACATTTGCGATTGTGTGAGATTCATGGAACATTTGGCACTCTTTCGGTTAAGTCGTAGCCTACTATGCCGAAGATCAATATCTTTATTGTTAGTATTTCAAAGGTATACTTAACTGATTTTGCTGCATAAAAGTCTTCGAGGGCATCAATAATAGACTCATCATGACCAAGAATCAATATTTTACTTACATGCCTGAGTACTTATATAAATGAAATGGCACTGATGACGCTAACAGCGAAACAAAAAATAAGGGTGCTGGTGGTGGTGAGAATTCGGGATCGACTACCCGAATTGTCGACTTTACTATTGCACTAGTTAGTGCAATGGTAAAGTCTTCGTTTTCGGTGTTGGAGGTCCTGGGTTCGAACCGGGCCAGTGCCCCAAGCACTTCATGTTTATGAGATCTAATATTGTATCCCTTCTTGTAACATTTAATGATATCGTAACGCATCAACATGTTAAATGAAAGCCATACTTTTTACATGTTGAAAAGTATATGAATAGGTAAGTAGATCCTTAGAAAATCGACAATTCTTCCAAAAAAATGACCACCTTAATAGGTAGACAGACAGATATTAAATACATACGGTACTTTGATATTCCGTAATAAACTGTGCACTTTCCAAGCATTTACAATTTTATGGAAGCGACTCCCTCTTGTACGCAACTTCTTACTTCGGTCGGCTTTTCAAGGCTCATTAGATCTTCAACGAGGCACCTCCTTGTTGGATAGCGCCCTTCCGGAGACGTTGGTTCGTGCTGACGTAATATAAAAACAAGGCAGTAAAAATATCAATATCAGTATTCAGCAACCGATTTGGTATTTGATTCCTAAGTTTACGCAGATACTTCTAGATCGCCGGCTCTCTCTCGCCGTGAATGACATCTTAAACGGATAAGGTGCATAATCAAGTGTAAATCGACCATCGTCTAACGTTGGCAATTCCCCAACTGATGGACAGATTACATCAAAGATATAGAGAAGGTTAGCCAAGTATACAAATATTTCCATTTTTGCCAGATTTTCACCAACACAACTTCTATGGCCAGCACCAAAGGACATCAATTGTTTTGCCTTAGGGTAATCAAATCCTCCGCTAGTGTCTAGGAAACGTTCGGGAATGAAATCGTTAGGGCGCTCCCATACAGTAGCATCTCTATGGCATCCATAAACGTTAAAGAAAACGTTAGTGTGGCTTGGAATTGAATAGTTTCCAACGAAAGTACTTGCCATTGTTCGATGAGGCAAGCTGAGTGGAGCAACTTGATACAATCGCATGGCTTCGTGAGTGACTGCATTTAAGTACGGTAAATTGGGTCTATCAGCACCAGTAAAAATCAGAGCAGCAGATATATGATCTTTGACGTTATCTTCTACAGTCTTGTCTCCCCGTAAGCTCTCGTCCCTTTGTTGCAGATAATTGTCGAGCTCTTGTTGAATTTTCTGTCGAACATCTTTCCGATGCAGTGTCACTAATAGCACCCAAAGTATTGTATCAACTGTTGTGATTGTTCCACCTCTTATCATATCAATTACCAGACCACAAATATTTCTCCTTGTAATTTTTCTGGTACAAGGAGTGTCACTGTCTTGCTTTCGTTGGCATTCGATAATCACATCTGTCAAGTCTCGAATAACACCTTCTTGGTATGTTTTTTCGTGATGTTCTATCCTTTTGTCAAAGAAATCATAGTAAGGTTTCATTAACTTCCGTATTGTTTTCAGAGCACCTGACATAAAATACTCCAGTATTGGTAGAAGGTCTATCAATAATGCAGTTTTCATCGCAGGTCGTAACGCTAGAGATATTTTTGTCCACTCCAAAAATTCGGGATCTTCCTCACCTTCAAATTGAAAGTTTAGCACTGTACGCATCATAGTGTTAGTAATTGGCAAACGAATGACATAAAAAGGATCGACCAGTTTTCCATCCAAACCTTTCAATGTGTTTAGGAGTTGTTGCATGCTTTCATTTACAACTTTCTGAATCGAAAATCCACCGATGGCCTTTGCTTTCATGATAGACAATGCTAGTTTTCTGAACATGTCTACTTTCTCGTCGTATGATCTTGATGTCAGATCTTCGTTATCCAAAAATAGAATTTTGTGGCCAGCTGAATCTAAGGAACGGCCTGCAAAGTCATATCCTTTCTCAACTGCAGCCTCTTTGATGGCGTGGAGATGAGTAACGACTACTGTTGGCTTAGATGCGATCCAAACAGTAAAGACAGGGCCATACACTTTTGATAGTTTGGTGAATTCAATGTAAGGCTTACGTGATAGTTGATGTAGGTTTCCTATGATTGGTAGAGGCCATGGTCCAGGAGGATACTTTGATCGCAACCATTTTATGTACAGGATGTAAGTAGCGATGAAAATGAGGAAAAAGGCAAGCAGTACTGGGTTCAGCAAAGCCATTACTGTCTTCTTCATTCCTAGAAATGAGGTGAAAGACATGACAACCAGACATTGGGAATGTACGACTAAACAAAGCAATGCAACGACAGTATTGCCAAACGTCGAGTCTAATCGTACTGGTGTAGATTTTGATATCACTATTGGGGTACTAACATATAGTAATTTTCTACCACTACTTAGTCTTTGTATTTTTTTATGTATCGTAGGTCAAGCATCACTCTCATATCATCCGTAGACAATTTATCATCAACAGGTGTGAAGTTACCCCTGGGCACAGGAACAGTGATAAATGCATAAGTTTCCACTTTGACTCTCTAGGTCAGCAGTAAATTTAGAGGTTGCTCTTGGCCGAAATCTACGCCTTTATTTTACTGATATCAAGTAGATTTGCAATCTTTAACTACAAAATACTTTCCATGCAAAACCATAAACTAGAAATTAAAAGTAGTTTTGTTCCGCAATTTTTATGTACTACACCTTCTAAACCTTGACGAAAATCAGATTTGATAAAAAGTATTGTTATCTATTTACATCAGGGTATTAAATTGAAATACGAATACTGAAATTTCTCTTGCTCAAGAAAAATATGTTAGCAAAGGCAGTTAGATTTTCTAGTAACTAAAAACAGAACATCTTCTTGTATAATGTTGAACATTGATCAGGGCAAAAAAGGGGGTAAGATTGTGCTTACTTCAGTGTGGAACTTAATTGGATTAAACTTACCTTCAATGATGACCAGCGTACTTACACGAAACTACTATCTATTCACCGTACAAAAAGTTAGGAGATAATGTAATGTATTTGTTCAGAGAGATTTTATGATGAACAATTTTGCTATTTCAGTCCTCCTGTCGATGATCAACTAAACAATCTTAGTATGATAATATAGCGTTACGAGAGGCAGGGATAGAGAAACTTCATTCAGTAATCAACGTAACTGACTATTTTGATGCCAAGTGTACAGTTTGTTGCTTCGATGATCTCGATTTTCGCACTCAATATTGGTTATCTGGAACTAAATATCTACCAATTGACGATCGTTTCTGCAATAATCTCAGTTCAAAATTTTAATGTCTAACAATATTAATTTCCCGTGTTTTTGTTCCCCCCTTTTGTAACATTTTGTATTTTATGTAGAATTTGGCAAAGGGCGACTCTTTTCACTCTAAGCTGAATTTCAACCACACTGGATTTACTCCTTATATCAACTTGAGCTATGTGTCCAAATTCATTCTTTCCACTTTATCTTATCTAAATCGTTCCAAGTTGGTATATTTCCCCGCTTCTTCAGGGAATTGTTTTCCAGTTTTACTACATTTATCATCTGATTTCCTAGTCAAGAGGAAAGTGACAATTTTTATCTTCCTCGTTTCCTCAAATGATTACCTATCAATCTCCTTTCGCTACTGACCAAGGTCTTCAATGCTCGGCAGGAATTCTTTCTGTGTGAAGATCCTACCATTTAATAAAAATGTAGACACAAAAAAACTACAAAAGAGAAATTAACCTATGGATATAAAACCAATCCTGTACAAGTTACAACAACAGAATCGTATACTAAATTAATTCTTTTGCATAGGGGATCATATACCAACGGGCACTAAAAGGCAATGAGTAAAATTTGTTCGAAACTTTTTTCTAAGTATTTTTCCGTCCAAATGATAAAGTTTTGAAGAAACGAACTTCTGTACCAAAATGAGTGTTGTTGGTTTTCTTCCATTAAGATAAACACTAACAACCAAGACAAATGAGGTAAACAGTATTACCTAAGTAATATAAATTATAATTGTGTCTGATATGCTTGTTACGATAGCTAATGAACTATTCATCGCATCTTTTTATCTCACGTTTAATTTAGCAGGATTTACTCCAAAACGTCAGTACCTAGTCTCCGGGAACCGAAAAAGCTCACCAATATTATAACTGAAGTGGAAATGTATGTTTCAGGAGATTATTAGCATTGTGAGTAAGAATTTGACTGCTTACGAACCATGGGCGTAGATTCTGGAGGGACGGGGGACTCGTTCCCCTCACTTTGGGATGGGTGAACAACAGTTGCTTTATCCCAAACAGTTTTAGGCACAGAAATGTCAATTTGTCCACGTTTAAGCCTTTTGTCCCCCACCCCCCACATTCATACATCGATCTGCGCCCATGTTAAGAACCACTTGTAAAAGTGGTTTACGTAAAGAATACTTACCACACATTGCAGTAGGCGATCCCTCTAAAGTATTTACTAGTTAACTCTAGTCTCCAGAATCCTCGACAGCTTTCAATTATCTTACTGACATGGAAAGGTTCGCTTATTGAAGCTATTGGCATCGAATAAAGAACTTTGATTCCTTAAGCACCGCTTTTTACAACAGTTCATGTAAAGAAATTGAATAGTTACCTGACTTCACATTCAGGTATAGGTAAGCCAGATTTATTTCAAATCTCCAGTTCATTGCCTCAGGGATCCTCGAAAACTTCGTATTGTCTCAATTAAGCTAAAAGGTTAGGCTTCTTTAAGGTATAAACATCTTAAATAAAGATTTAGATCCTCAAGCACTACTTGTTAATAATAGTTTAAGTAAAAATATTTTGAATAGTTGACTAAACAGAATGCTCTCCTTTAGCAGAGTTTAGTTGAAAGCTCAAGTCGGCAGTCCCAGGGAACCTCGAAAAGTTTTAACTGTCTTGCTCAGCCGAATTTCACAAGCATTTTCATTATAGTATATAGTAAGCCGTTATAATATATAGTGAGCTATTATAGTATAGAGTAAGCCATTATAGTATATAGTAAGCTATTATAATATATAGTAAGCTATTATAGTATATAGTAAGCTATTATAGTATATAGTAAGCTTCAGGAGGAGTTACGCCAAGACTCCAATCTCAGGGCTGGTTGACGCTGGAACGTTATGCTTCTGAGGGCAATTAGTACCCTCAATTGAAGTTTATTCAATAGTCACGCCTTGAAAGGACGCTTTTTCATCTTTTAAGTTAAAAGTATTGTTAGCTCTATTAACGGCATGCAAAATAAGTAGGACACCTCCTTTGGGTATTGTTACGTGCATGACTGAACACTCTTTTTTGTATAATATGCTTATAATGCCTTCTCGAGCCACTAAACATCGATGACTTCCTGTAGAAAACTTTGGTAAATACTTACTCAGGGTCTGCTCAAAATCGAAAGCAAACGAAGTCTCTTTTTATTCTTCACTTCATATTATCATCACGCGTGGAGAAAACCACTTGCAGTTATGATTTCCCAGTGGGATAGCTCTCTCACGAGGAAGGCTTGTCTAAAATATGGAATCAAACTTAATACTAACAATAGCGTCCAGTAAGTAATATCCATTTACAGCTTATTAGAAAGCACCAACAATTAAACACGAGATCTTAAGTTACCCTAATGATCATTGTTTTCATCACACCATACTCATAGGTGCAACAATCTTGAAATCAAGTAGTGCTACAGGGTTATTTAAGGCTATTTAAGTCGCATACCAAGGTACGACCTATGATAATGAAACGAAATACAATGAAACTCCACTGTATTTACTAACCTGCAGATAACAAGTGGGTTTAACTTTAAATTCAAATTTCCTGTTACCTATACTCATGAAACAAAGTTTCATCTGTGTTTTAAGCTACCCAGAGTTCATTCAGTTACATACATCTGGACTTACCCGAGTATAAATCTTCAAACAATCGTCAATGAACTTCAATCAGCTTGAAGGTTCTCAGTGTAATATTCAGAACTCTAATCCATGTCTTAAGTCCCTAAAACTGGTTTAAGACAACACATGCGCGTTAAAGCTAACCCACGTGGCTGGTTAATGCCCAATCACGATATGGGGAAACATCCTAACTCTTTAATCCTGCGCTCATAGCACATAGGACATTTTGTGATCTTGAGATTCTGTCCAATGCGTTCCTGTTGTATGCTGACACTAATCATCTCATAATAGGAAACCAATTTAGAATTTGCATAAGTAGACAAAGGGAGCGAAGCCTTGCTAAACCCAAAGGACTTTGAGTGCATTTACGTACCTGATTAGATTAAATGCACATGAATAAGAATTGTGAGCCATTTTAAATCTGCAAAATGCCTTCAGTGCTTAGTAATACACAGGTAAAAAGCAGCCAGGAGAAGATACAACCAGTTAAATAACCGACAGAGGGCACCTATAGACTTTTCTTTGAGATTACATATAGATTTCATTTGCAAAATGAATTGAGGAACAGAAGAGGTAAATACAAAACACGAATTACAGAACAGTTTTGAAGAGCGAAGATCATTTACTATAAGAAAGAGAAATCGATCTCATTGGTATTGTCAAAGTTTTGGTAAGGTTCACCATGCGTGTTTTGGGGCAGAGACTATTCCGTAATAAACTGTGTACTTTCCAAGCATTTACAATTTTATGGAAGCGACTCCTTCTTGTACGCAACTTCTTACTTTAGTTGGCTTTTCACGGCTTGTTAGATCTTCAACGAGGCACCTCCTTGTGGGATAGCGCCCTTCCGAAAACGTTGGTTCGTGATGACGTAGTATAAAACAAGGCAGTAATCATATCAATATGAGCATTCAGCAACCGATTAGGTTATTAATCATTCAATAGAGATCATAGAGAAATCTCCCTATCACAGGTTCTTCCGTGTCCTGAACATCATCTTAAATGGATCAGGACCGTAATTTAGTGTAAATCGACCATCCTCCAGCAGTGGCAGCTCATCAACTGATGGACAGGACAAGTCAAATGCATGAAGAACGTTCGCTAGGCATGTAAAAATCTCAATCTTTGCCAGATTTTCACCAACACAACTTCTATGACCGGCGCCAAACAGCATCAATTCCTTTGCTCTATTATGGTCAAATTGTCCACTGGTGTCTAGAAAACGCTCAGGAGTGAATTTGTCGGGGTGCTCCCATACAGTAGCATCTCTATGGCATCCATAAACGTTAAAGAAAACGTTAGTGTGGCTTGGAATTGAATTCCTCCCAACAGACGTGTTTGTCATGGTTCGATGCGGTAGGGCTAGGGGGGTAACTGGGCATAAACGCATGGTTTCGTGAGTGACTGCATTTAAGTATGGTAAATTTGGTCTATCAGCACCTGTTAACAACAGAGCATCTTCTACAGTCTTGTCTCCCCGTAAGCTCTCGTCCCTTTGTTGCAGATAATGGTCGAGCTCTTGTTGGATTTTCTGTCGAACATCTTTCCGATGCAGAGTCACTAACAGCACCCACAGTATGGTATCAGCAGTTGTAATCGTTCCACCTGCAATCACATCCATCACCAGACCACAAATATTTCTCCTTGTAATCTTTCTAGTACAAGGAGTGTCATTGTCTTGCTTTCGTTGGCAATCGATAAAAACATCAGTCAAATCTCGAATAACACCTTCTTGGTATGTTTTTTCATGATGCTCTATCCTTTTGTCAAAAAAGTCATAGTAAGGCTTTACCGTTCTTTTTATCTTTTCTATAGCACCAGGTAGTAAATACTCCAGAATTGGTAGAAGGTCTATCAATAATGCAGTTTTCATCGCAGGTCGTAATGCCAGGGATATTTTTGTCCACTCCAAAAATTCGGGATCTTCCTCACCTTCAAATTGAAAGTTTAACACTGTACGCATCATAGTGTTAGTAATTGACAAACGAATGACATAAAAAGGATCGACCAGTTTTCCATCCAAACCTTTCAATGTGTTTAGGAGTTGTTGCATGCTTTCATTTACAACTTTCTGAATCGAAAATCCACCGATGGCCTTTGCTTTCATGATAGACAATGCTAGTTTTCTGAACATGTCTACTTTCTCGTCGTATGATCTTGATGTCAGATCTTCGTTATCCAAAAATAGAATTTTGTGGCCAGCTGAATCTAAGGAACGGCCTGCAAAGTCATATCCTTTCTCAACTGCAGCCTCTTTGATGGCGTGGAGATGAGTAACGACTACTGTTGGCTTAGATGCGATCCAAACAGTAAAGACAGGGCCATACACTTTTGATAGTTTGGTGAATTCAATGTAAGGCTTACGTGATAGTTGATGTAGGTTTCCTATGATTGGTAAAGGCCATGGTCCAGGAGGATACTTTGATCGCAACCATTTTATGTACAGGATGTAAGTAGCGATGAAGATGAGGGAAAAGGCAAGTAGTACAGGGTTCAGCAAAGCCATGACTGTCTTCTTGATTCCTAGAAAGGTAGCGATTAAAGAGGTTACAAGGAGATTGTATGAATCTATGAGCAACTAAATAAAGGAATTGTCTTCTGATTTATTTGAATATGGTCGTTTTTGTGATAGGTGATATGTCTATCTGGAATTTCTTGGTCATCATGAGAAGCCTTCAAAGTAACCGATATATTACCAAAAATGGCGTAGCATAGATGTTTTATATCCATAAAAATTTATAGTAATGTAAACATCTTTGTTTTCTTAGTCTTGTCTGGTCAGCGTAAAGATCTGCACTAAATTTTGTCGTTGTTCGGTGCCCCGATAGATTTTTTCTGTTTATGCCACTGTCGGTTCTCACACCATCCAATTCTTCACGATTTGTGGTCAGTTAGATGGAATCCTTCTCACTCAAGCTTCCATTTCCATTTATTTTAAGCTGAACTTATCACTGATACTAGTTTAAATATAGACCTTCATCTGTAGTGCATTCCCAACTGCGTAGTAACAATTCATACAAAAGTTCGTATGATATTTAACCAAAATCTTTCTTCAAGCATCGCCCTTCGTTTTTCTACCGATCATATAAATTTTTCCTCCTCAATCAAATTCCTACTTACCTCGTGGTAATTACCAGTCTCTATGGTTCTATGTCCGTTGTTATGCGACTACGGTTATTACGAAATCGAGGCTAAACTAAATCTTGGCTCGAACGCCCGCTGAGCTCACAATGCTGCGAGTATCAACATGACTTAAAAAGGTTGTTTACATTTCTCAAATATACTAAATTATCATAATGTTCGTTAACTAGACATTCGGTAATTATCCTACTAGTAATCGTTGAGTATACGATCAACTATGATGCTATTAAACGACATATATATTATAGCTTTAAACAGGGAGAAGTTTTTAAGCACGTCACCCGATAAAAATCAGTGTCTGACAGGCCTACTGGTACATATACTACAGTAACTCGTCCACTGGCATTCGCTAGACATCGCTACCCTTCCTTTTCCCTGTTACGAAATTCTTCCTTACAATCTCAAGTTTCTATATTCTCCATAGAGCCTCTTGTACTTTCACCTCTTCACGTACCTCCTTGCCGGGACGATGATCTCTTCAGTAGCGAAGATTTCCAGTCACCAGTACATGGCGGTGCCCATGTAAATGGGACTTATTACTGGAGAACAGAGCACATTAAGACTGGAAGCCCTTAGTGGCTCTTAACTGTCGGTGCTTTTAAAGCAGTAACACGATCCGTTTTCAGCGGAGGCATCTCTAAAATCCCAAACAAAGTGATGCCTTACGACTTTCACTCTTTGCAAACAGCCACTCTCCGCCCCCTTTAGAATCCCTGGGTACGTTACACTCCATGACCGCTAATTTTTAAAGTCGTCGTTCAGAGAACAAGTCGTTAAAATGTATTGTGAATTTTGCATTCAGGATTTGAATTGATGTTGTCGCTGATGATTTAACGGATTTCACTTTTCCTTTTACCACTTCTTGGTAGTAAATGTATATGTCTATATGTTAAATAACTATATATATATATATATATATATATATATATATACGTATATCTTTAGAATATACACTGACTCTCTTTAGAATATATATCTTTAGAATATACACAGATCACTAGACTCCGAATGTCATTTCTAAAGAGCAATATCTTGTGCGGCAGTTCTGTCCAGTTATCTGTAACTTTCATACATATCCTGCTATTGATTGGGGAGATTTTTCCCAATGCTTTGTGCCAAACACACAATCGGAATAGGGAGGATAGGCTCTACACTTTTATAGGCACATCCCTGACCCCTGCTACTCTTAGGTACCTAAGCTCCTTCTTATTGACTTTTCCGTTTTTCTACGACACCCTCGCTTACAAGGATCCCTACCCGTTTATTTATATTCAGGATCAATTATCCTTCGTGCAGATTGAACCGGTAAAGGACCACTGATCTTTAAAAAAGACTCGATCGAGCTTCCCATTGTTTCCAACTACGAAAAAGTGTAGTCACGACTACTGGCCCCCATTAGTTAAAATAGCGCGGGAAAGTACGCCATGTTGCGAAACATTGTTTATTAGCTTTGTGCGATGGGGACTGAAATGGCGTCCAACGACTGACCTCACTTTCAGACGGAAGATGCTCGGTCTATTGTTTTTTAGAGATCAGTGGTCGTACCAGGAACTTAATTTAACCACCTAGGAGTACTCCATTAGTTATATTGAGGCACGAGAGAAGTGTTTCTCGGTATTGTACAATCATCTTCATGACTTTTTATTTACCATGGAAGAACACAGTAATTTATTTCACTTAACATACGCTTTGTACAGACTTTGTTATCTAGTCGGCACAGAATCCATGTCAATTTTTTAAAATTCTCAATGCTTCTGTTGCCCTAGTAGTAAGAATGTCAACCGCCATATTCGAGAAAGGAGCTTTTTAGTAGCACCGAGATATTAGTTTTCAATTTTTTAAATCTGTCTAACAAGACCTTGCTATTTGATGCTGGATCCTAACTTTAGAATCCGGTCAAAATTAATAGTCTTGACCAGAGATTTCTCAAGATTCAAACACGTCTACTTTCAACACTGTGCATACTACTGTTATTTGTTGCTGGATCCTAACTTTAGGATCCAGGCAAATTTAACAGAGTCTTGACATGAGATTTCTCAAGATTAAAGCACTTCTAGTTTAACCATGGGCATACTACAGGTGTGGTATTCTTAGAAACAGACGCGTTAGGATTCCCTTTAGATATCTTGAGTCAAATTGTACTATTTGCAATATTAGTGAGCTTTAGCAACAGATGACGAAGACGAATCTCTGCAGGGGGTGCATCCTTTTTACACCAGTGCGCATGCTTGTAGTTGGTCATCCCCAGTTTCAAGTCTCGTCAACATCTCGTTGAGTACACAATTTCACAGAAATTTCGTTCCGCTGTTGACGAGTTATAGCTCCGACTTTACTTTGCTCTTTGTGTGACCAATTTATCCAAATTTCTGGAGATATGGCATCTGAATCATCAACAAATACCTCTGGAGTACAGCAGAAACAGTAAGTACCGATATTTGGAGAATTGAGTTTGTAGTTTTGTTCTACGGAGGGAAAACCACTTACTGTTATAACAGGCCATGTTTGGCTTTTAGCTTAGAGTTAAACCGACAAGTATCAAATTTCGCTTTGGTGCATCCATGACCCAGGAAAATTTGGGGATCCTGGAAATCTTGAACCTTCCCATTACGCCGATCAAGTCGTGAAACAATTATTCGAACCTCCCAATTACAGTCCCCAACAGAAAACAGGATAATGTTGAAGTGCCCTTTGAGAAATTTAATCTCAAACCATGACAGCAGGATAAATTGAGCCATCAACATGCCAGTATTGATGTTTTGTTATTGATCCAGGTTGAGAGTGTCAGTTGTGACCATTAACAATAGTCTTTCAATTTCATCTGTTCATATTTGTGCATTGAGATTACGGGTGAACGTGTACCTGAGTGGGTGCCATTAACAAGTTCACTGAAGGATGCAGATAGGGATAGGGCACGATTTTGGGTAGGGATAGGGTTATTTCTAGGGTTAGTTTTAGTGACATCCACTCAGCTACAAGTTCATCGGGATTATGCTCTGTAAATTTCATGCCTTCCC
>JAAAKL020010396.1:0-14390 GCA_010016065.2 Carybdea cf. marsupialis auct. non (Linnaeus, 1758) | reverse complement strand
AGATTGTTTTCAAGACCTCTATCTTGAACTCAAAAACTATAAGAAAAGGCTTTCAAATTAATAATGAGGTAATTCTTAGGCAGGATATATCATCCAGATTACAAGATTTTGGCCACGTTTACAATTCATTCATCCTATCGTCAAAACGATAGAAATCAAAGACTCTAATTTTTAAATGCAAATTTTATTGAGTGTAAATACTAAATGCAAATATTTTTTGAGAATAACTTTAAATTCAAATTTTTCTTGAGAGTATGTTCAATATGCGATTTTTACTTGAGTGAGAATTCCAAATGAAAATTTTTGCTGAAAGCAAATTCTAAATGCAAATTTTTGACATAAAATCCTCAATGCAAATTTTCTTTACAATACATGTTAATATTTGATAAGGTGATAAGTACACCAACAAACAATAATGAACAACACGCCTAAAGGGAAATTGTATTATTATATATAATACTATCCTTATTATATATACATATATATATATTATATATAGATACAGTTTCCTTTTTGACTTGTCCCTCTTTACAATAAATTAAAAATTTTAAAAATTTCTTGACAGCAAATTCTAAATAAACTGCATATTTCTCGATTATAAACTTTATATTCCACTTAAATGTATTACCTCGTTACCACTATTAAAGTAAAGAGACCCATAAATTGATCAAAAGTGCTAAAATTGTGCTTCTTCTTGATATAACTCCTGTTTCTATTCTTTATTGAACAAAGACAACTGTTGTGATTTTTGCAAGCTAAATCTATGCTAACAATGATAACAGAACTGCATCAAAGTTAACCAAAATTGCATCATGCACTTGCATCTATTGTAATATTTCACTGTTTTCATTTATTTAATTATTTTTTATATATCATTTTCGACAGGGCCCTTACTGATAACAGCATTCTTTTGCTGACAAGCTTACCCTGTATAAATAAATAATTGATATTATTATTTTTATTCATTTATTCAGCTCATCATAAACATCATAACTTACTTATTATTATTATTATTATTATTATTATTATTAACTAGAGTTGGCTTGTTTTTATTTAATTTTTCCCTTGGTGTAAATGCTATTTATTTATTTACTTTCTTTCCCTTTCCTTTCCGTTGGTTTGGTTTGTTTCGTTTTTCTTAATATGTTGACTATGTTTGTACTGTTGCTGTACTAGTTCCACTCATATAAAATTTTGCTGTCCCCGTCGTAATGGGTGAAAACAGTGAGAATGATATGTACAATTTTGAAGCTGAATTCTCTGTAAAGTTACAGAATTAATATATGGCACTGAAGTTAAAAAAAATAAAATAAACATGTGACGTGGCATGTGATGTGACCTTTAAACTTTATATTTTCAGTAGTTGAGAGAATTGCTTCGATATACTGTCACAGACTACCTAAGTTTTGGTTTGGCTTTTTCTCTGCACTGTTACGAGTTCTTTCCGTGGATGGAAGTGTGTTTTGAGCAGATGGATTGTGGACTTTAAAACCATGCAGCACCTAGCACCCACGGTTACATAGATTAACATCCTTCGTGTCACTCAAATGTGCCCATTTCAATTCTTTTATTCATAATTATAAACTGCACAGTTAAAACACTTCCTGTCAGCCTTTTCTGTTTCAAGGTTACTAATTGTTGTCCAACCTACTGCCATCCATGCATGTTAGAACGTAATTGGCGATCCCAACTTAGTTGAACATACCTGCAAAATCTTACCTGAGGGCATTTCCCCATCTATTTCCTTTTCTATCCCCCTTTCTTCCCCTTTCTTGCCACCCGCATTTTCTCTTTTTATTCACCAATCTTTTATTCCCAATATTTCCAAAATTGACTGCGTCATTGTTGTGGCAGTTTCAAAACATCTAGGGTTTAAAGAGGCCTTGAGCGGGAAAAGAGTATGCTTGTCATGATCTTGCAAAACCAGCACCAAACGATTTCATTTTCGTTGAATTTCAACGGCTTTTATGAAATTTTGTCTGGCGAGAAACGTTTGTAGGTAGAAAAAAGTCAAAAAAGAATCTTTAATTAAATAGAACGCCTGGCAGTCGGAAGTAGAGACCTTTTTCAGCCTTGTTAGAACGTGTTTTAAGAACTTCTCCTTTTCATACTGCCCTTGAAATTGAATGATAGATTGGGTTCACTTCTTTTTTTCTCGAAGTCTTCGACAATTCTGACTAGACCACAAACCTATGTACTTTTGAGATCTTTAGGATGACAGGGTGTTAATACGGATATGATTTGTCAACTGTCTATGCACATAAAAGTAGTAATTGAGTACTTTCGTTGGTTATACTGGACTGCAACGTAATTGTTCTTTACCTTTTGATGGAAAGACTTTGTCCTATCAACCCTCCGGCCTCCTTCATTTTGTCCATTTCTCTTTCTTGCTTGGATACCTTCTTATTTCAAGGTTGTTTCCATTAGCAAGAAGTGTCCACTATGACATTTAAAGAATGGATAGCGAAACGAAATCAAATTGGGAAAGACCTTCTCCCCTGTGTATTCTTATTTCCCATACTTTAACAGACACTGGGGAAAATTTTAGCGAAAACAGGAAAACAGGGAAAATATTTGGGTAGATTTGCATTCATGAAGTGCAGCCACGGGGAAGAATTTTGCCTACCCTGCTTGTAACACATGGGAGAATGTTTTGAGAGGTGAGCAGTATCAACGGTTACAAATTTTCAGAACAGTCAAACCGGTAATTGTGTATAGTAAGGCGATTGTTAAAGATATACATCTTCATGCAAGCAAAGAGATTGCAGCATTGAAAATTATTGGCGCTTTATGATTTAGGCACGCTCCGATCATCTTGCCAACCACCTGATAAGCTCATCTTTGACATTATACTCAGGAAATAATTATTGTATGTTAATATTAGTCATTGTGGTATATAGCCATTGGAGCCATTGAAATGGTCATAATGTCTAGAAAGCTCCAAGAGGCAGCTACACTCGATCTCGTAGCTACAACCACATGAAAATGTTGTGCCTCTGGCCATTACTTTAGTTGCAGGAACCGCTAGAACTGCTTAGTTTAAGGCGATCTTACAAGGAAATACACATGTCAAACATAGCTTGCATCCTAAATTCTTGAGATCAGTAGTATTGGCTGCTAGCTCATTCTTACAGGTTTATGAAATTTATTAGTTCGAAGTCTTGACATTCAGTGATGCTTGTGCAAAATGCTGTTAACTCAAATTGTTCTTGATTAAACCAACATTTGCACATTGTTAACATGCGAAATTATACGTAAGCATCCTATGAGTAAAAAGGGTATCTGCTCTCACTAGGAAGTGTGTTAGAACGTGTATCATTTTTAGAAAGCTAGAAAAGAAGGTGAAGTGGTTGTAGCTTTTAATTAAGCAAGACCAAGAGGGCCGATGTTAATGGTCAATGGTTTACTGACAACTTCATTTAATAATTCAAAATTCACGTCTTAATTATTGGTAAAGAAACGTAGAGACTTGATAGTTTATGGACAACTGTGAAGAGGTAGACCCCGCATGGGGTCAAGTTGTGGAAAGTGACCTACAGCAAATGGGCCTAGATTCGCACAGAGCAGGGTAGAGTGGAAGAGGGCCATTGGGAAAAACCGGCCAGTCCATGTAAGCATAGAAAGGGACGTTAAACCTGGACGATGATGATGATGATGTTGATGATGATTTCTATGCCCTACAAGTTTGTAAGATGTTGTGGCAGAGTATCAGGAAATTGGTCGAGTTAGAACAGAGGGTTATTTTCCAATCGTTTCCCCGATCTTTGAAACCTCGTTGTAACAGGATGCAGGAGCGTATGTGTATGCAATGGCATTTTTTTATGACAAATCAGTTAGGGTTAGCTTTTATTTTTGCAACTCTTTTTAGCCTTATAGTAAGAGTTTCTCAAGGACTAGAGAAAGTATGTATTCAGGGCAAAAGTAATTGATGTTATAACACAGTTTCGTGGAAAACTTCGTTGACGGTCAACGTGTTTAACCGTTTCAAACTTTTGAGTATAATATCCATCTTCCGTCCATTCGATAGGTTGCTGGAGATCTGTCGAAGTTCCCGTCTGTGCATAGTGTTGAATGCCCCAGTCATCACTGTAATTTGGAATTGACATCAGGCTACGAGTACCTTAAGCATTGCATTTCATGCAAGCTGTCATACCCGTGTCCTACTTGTCAAAACACCTTCACAACCAGGGAAGGATTAGAAGGACATCAATGCTCCATTGGAGATCAGGTAAAAGTAGTAGTCTGTGTTGGATTCCTTCTTAGTAGAGTTTCCTTCCCTATAACAATTTTGTAACAAAGACTTGAATTTAGAAGAGGAGAGGTCTTGGATGATCACAGTTACAGTTTATTCTCAATTATTCTCAATTATTCTATCAAAATTTATCCAAACGTTGGATTGGGGGCAAGATTTTTATTACATCATATTCTCTTACTTTCAACCTTTTTCTGTTGAACGTTAATGAGCTTTCTTTGTTTTATAAAGTTGGAGTTACACGAAACAGCAGTGCATTGCTTGCCTGGTCGTTTGATTGACGTCTGTTAAAGACTATGATAATTTTTCCAGATTTTTTTGGCCACAGAGAGACAACAATTTGATACACTGTCACAACTTTGCAGTTAGGAAATAAATTCACGATGCTAGTTGTGTTTTGATGGGATCTTCTCATTCTCGCATAAGACAACGTTTCATAAAGCATTGAAAAGCGGTTATAAATCACGTTCGGGAAGCGAACCAGTGGCCCATGCATTCGGGACACATCCCAAATCGACTGATGGTAAGAAACCCTGACGAGAAGATAAAACAGTTTTCTGTTGCCACGCTAGCTCTCAACCTGCCACCAGTGGAAGTCGGGATCCACCTCTACTGAGTTTTGGAGACCATCTCCTCGTTCGTATTTGGTTTTACCACAAACTAGCTTACGACGGGTCCGTTAATCTGCCCAAAGCGCGTTGATGTCGCTAAGTAATTCGAAAAGAGAGGAGATAAATTAACCAGTATTGAAAAGATGCTAGAGAAATAAGAAGGATGTAAGTGGGATTCAAACCCCTGACCAACTCATTGCGGCCGCTTCACTACCAACAAAGCTAGTGGGACTCACGGATCTCTAAAAAACACTGGATTGAGATATCTTCTATCTGAAAGCGAGGTCAGTCGTTTGAGTCCATTTTAGTCCCCATCAAGCAACGCTTATAAAAAATGTTACGTAGCATGTCAGACGTTCCCGCGCTATTTTAACTTCTGAGGACTAGTTTCTGTGACCACACTTTTTCGCTGTCTGAAACAATGGGATTGCTCGATCCAATTTTTTTAGAGATCAGTGGTTGGACTACGTTGACCGTCCCAATGATTAATTTTCTGAAATGTTATGGATATCTAGCGTCAGCGACTATATTAACAGTAACATACCTACTTGTGTGGGAGATGGTGTACAAATTTTTATAAAGTAAAGATTTTTTATTGCGGCTAGAATAAATTAATGTTGATTGTATATATGTGTGTTTCATGTTTCATTTCAGGTTTCTGATAAAGCACCCGACCTAAGCCTAAATGGCTCTCATTCTGAAGCCAACGTTTCCAAAAGTGAGTCAGTAGGGGACAATATGGATCTTGACCAGATCACGAAATTGGAGGCGTTATTACAGGTACGGATAGAGATAAATTTAAAAATGCATTTACACTTGTGATTATTGAATATAATCACATTTTTTCTGCTGAATTACTTCAAAGCACGCCCACTATGAAAAATGTCTACACCTGCTATCAATTTATGAAGTTTTTTAATGATGCTCTCGAGGTCGCTGGGATCACGTCGGAGTCACCAGTTTAGCGTGTTCTTAATTGGGGAAGATACTACTGTAATAAGTCTCGGAACTCAGCAGCAAGGATTCAATCTTTCTTGGTTTTCTTCGTAGCGTACTCTTAACTCGAAATCAATGAACTAACTAAGTCCTGACACAAACGTGAAAGAGTATTCATTTGCAATAGTCTATTGTTCTTAGAGTTAATTAGAGCGCACTGTTCTTATCGTCGACTGACGTCACTACAACTCCTTTTCGCAAGATCGGATAATTTTATGTGTTCGTCAATGAGATAACTTATTAGATTATATTAATTTTCAGTCACAAATAGAGATAAATGTTCTCCAAAGGCGAGACATAAAATTATCGTCAAGAAATAGCATTACCATATGTATTTAGGGTACTCAAATCTAGGGAACTTGAAGATCTAGCAAAATTTTAAACCAAAAGTGAAAGTGAGGAAATTTATATCATAAACCGTTTTTCCTCTGAAGTTGAAGAAATGGGAAATTTATCTTAAGAAATAGGATGGTGGACATGGTACCACCCCCTTGGTGATTGTTACTCAAGTACCCTTCTCTCTAGGAAGATATGTATGTATGCTCCTGTACTAGCCTATTTTCCCAATTATTCATTTTCATCGAACATTTCTTTGTGATATCTGTGAACACCTGCTGGTTTTTTATTATTTGGAACAATGTCTCGGCTCTGAAATTAGCCTGAGAAATCAGAGGAACGTCCACCATGGTTCTTGTTTGAGGCTTTTCAGGAGAGCAAAATGGAATTGTTTAATATCCGTTTTCCTCCAAGCAACTCGAGTAACAAGTTAAATTATAGCTATTATAGCTATGTTGTTTTGTTGCTGTTGGTTGTTAAAGCCATGTACAGATTTAAAATTGCGTCTGAACGGAAACCTTCCCAAATATAGCTTCCTCCGTGATTGTAAGCTAATTTCCGAATGTAACCCACTAGTGAATGTAGCAAAGATTTTTAATTTTTTGATTTTTAATTCGATCCAAAATATTTCGATGCTCAAAATTTTGCAGCTTAGGAAGTAGTGGCCTCCTAAATATGTTTTGCTCTGGGAGGAAGAGACTTTGGACAAGAGGTACATGCACCAGAGTTGACTGATGTGTTATAATTAATAATTATAGCCCATACTTAATGAATTTTTGCGTATAAAAGTAGACCTTTCGAAACCATGTCGTTAGTAATGATCGTACTATATCCCAAAATTCAACACCGTGGGATGTACGGTGAATAAGTAGCTATTATTCAAATCTCACGAGGTATTTCAAACATATGCTGACCTTAGAACCCTCATAGTTACGTTGTCTAGATAGGTTTCACGTCTACTATTCTATTATGTCCAACCACCGTAGCGAGGTCTTTCCGTTTTGGCATTTCACGTTTTTGACTCTGGTTTTTACGAGATTTAAGAAACGATAATTCAAAAAATATAGTCCTAGGGCATGGCTACAAGGTAGGATTTAATCTAACGCCTGTGCCCTCCATAGCTATTTCCACCCTGAGAACCTTACAAGCCCTTCCTTGCCTTTCTCATACTTGCCCAATGATTGAATGTGAGTTTTTTATTCCAGATCTATTTTCGTTGGTGCAGCAGTTTAATCTGTATTTAGATATTGATACATTGCAATTATCTTCTAAATAGTAATTGGCGGGTGGTGAGACGAAATAAATTGGCAGATATAAAGTTAATTGGCCAGCATGAGATCCCAGACAAGAATCCTCGCGTTTTTTAGCGCGTATCTGTACACAACGGTAACTCGGCTCTGATTGTTATCCTGGCTTAAGGTGGACTGGGCGTCTGGCGCACAGACGTCTATCAGTACTTAACAAGTTATTTGCTTTTAATTTCATTATCATGTTTCGAAGAATTTGTATGTCTGAAAAGATTTTGGCTTCTGACTTTTTGTTACAGGAAGTGGACGAAAACATAATGCAAGGGATATTCCAATGCCCACTTCCACGCTGCCGCAAAGAGTTTTTTATCCCGTTTGAATTCGCAAAGCATCTGAGAGTGTGCGTATTAGGAAGGAGATTTACAACAACAACACACAAGTTACCGTGCCTCTACTGTGGACACAAGGTGGATATTGGCGTGTATGCTAGACATATTCGGGAGCGCCATGCAACAGTGAGTTTAGTCAGTCTGCATTGCTATTACTCTTGAGTATAATCTTGATACTTGTACAATCTTTGCATCGTCTACCTTACTGGAAGACTTAAAGACTATCCAGACGGGGTTAGAGAGTGGGGAGCTATTCAACGGT
Organism: Carybdea cf. marsupialis auct. non (Linnaeus, 1758); assembly: GCA_010016065.2. Lineage (NCBI taxonomy): Eukaryota > Metazoa > Cnidaria > Cubozoa > Carybdeida > Carybdeidae > Carybdea > Carybdea cf. marsupialis auct. non (Linnaeus, 1758). Next base: position 6,297 of record JAAAKL020010396.1, on the reverse strand, counting down.
AGTAGACGGAGGCTTGAAATTTTATGGCCCTTCCTAACTTACATCTGAGTCTTGAAATAAAGAAAAAATATGAAAAAGTACGCGTAATTAAGTAGGGTGGACAACATATTCTCTAAGAGCAATATTTACTTAGTTTTGGTTAAGCCTCAGTGAAAACCAGATAAAGGTTGTATATGGGTAGTAATAGAATGGCAGTGTTCAAGCTTTAATTTTTCCTAACCTGATGTTTTTGGAATCAATCTTTTGTTTTGAAGTTATTTACAGTGTACTGGAACCGTTTATGATGCCATAATTTACCTCAAAAGTCATAAATTTCCCCTGTCCGTTAAGACTTTTTGATTTCAGCCTTGCGGTTCATGATTAAAATCGCATTTCTCCTTTCTTGAAAATGTTCCATTATCTTCATATGCTGTAAATTCCTCCTAGTTCCACATTTTTCTACACATTAAATCCATTGATTGTTCCTTGCAACGAGGGTTATTTTGGCCTTGAGACTGCTTAGGTAAATTAGAACACCAATAACAGGGAATGACGTCATAATACATATATCTATGACTTTATCGTAATTTTTATTCGCTTTAATGTCTTACATAGAGTCTGACGTAATTTAAGCCAAGTTAAATGTCAAAAGACCTAAAGGAAAGGGAATAGCTTCCGAGGGGAAAGAACTCCCCCCTACCTAATACTTACTTCATCTTCATTTTACGGCTTATTCCTTTTTAGCGGTCGCCACAGCGGATCATCCTTTTCCATTTTGCTCTGTTCTTGACATTCCTTCATCTCCACACCAGTAACCTCCATATCCTCCTTTACAGCGTCCAAAAATCTTCGGCGTTCCTCTCCTTCTCCTCCCGGAGGGTTCCATTCTTAATACTCTCTTCCCAATTGGTTTTTTATCTTTTATATCACGGTCACTCCAAGGCAAAACCTTAACATCTTTAATTCAGCCACATCCAATTCTGATACCTACTTTTTGGTCAGTCCAATCGTCTGCATCCACGCGATATTGTTGGTCTTACCCCTTCTTATAAATCTCTCCCTTTGCATTTGCAGCTATCTTTTTGTCATATTTTGATGATGCTCTTCTCTACCCAGCCCACCCAGCCTGCAACCTCTTCTTCACTTCTCTATCACATTCGCCATTATTACGTGTAGTCGACCCTAGGTACTTGAATTCTCTCACCTTTGTACGGTCTTGCTTCCGCTTACTTTCATTCCCCTCCTATCCAGAACAAATCGCCATCTTTCAACACTTTGTTCTACGTCTTCTTTGATCTCTCGGCAGATCACTATGTCATCTGCAAAAATAATGCTCCACGGAGATTCCTGCCTGACCTCGTCAGTTAGCCGGTCTATTAGCAATGCAAACAAGATAGGGCTCAGAGCCGATCCTTGACGCAACCAAACCTTTACGTTAAACCATTCAGTCATGCCAACTACACACCGCACTGCTGTCTGGCTGCTCTTATACATATCTTGCACTACTTTTACACACTCTTTGTTCACATTTGACTTCCTTTTACAGTGCCACAGTTCCTCTCTGGACACCCTGTCATACGCTTTCTCCAAGTCTATAAATGCACAATTTAGTGCTTTCTGTCCCTCTATTCCTTCCCCTTCTCGACCACTATTCGTAGTGCAAGTATTGCATCTGTGGTACTCTTTCCGGGGATGAATCCATGCTGTTGTTCACAAATTTCCACTATCCTCCTTGGCCTTCCTTCCAACACCCTCTGCCAGATCTTCAAGGTGTAACTCATCAAGTTTGTGCCTCTGTAATTTGAACTGCTTTTAGAATCTCCCGTTGTCTTGTAGATGGGCACAAGAATACTTCTCCTCTACTCCTCAGGCATGCTTTCTCATCTGAAGATTCGATTAAACAATCTCGTCAAGACTCTTACTGCTTTTTCCCCCAAGGTTCTCCATGCCTCGACTGGTCTGTTATCCGGGTCCAACAGCCTTGCTATTTTTCATCCTCTTCAGTGCCTGTCTCACTGCATTTGTTCATATGTTCCTTCGCTCTTTTCTAACATTTTCCACATTCATTAAGCCTTCAAAGTAATCTTTCCACGTATCCAGCACCTCCGCTTCAGCAGTTAACATATTTCCATTTGCACCTTTTATAACACGCACATGCGGAACATCATTTCCAGCTATATTCCTCTGCCTGGCTATTCTGTGCAAATCCTTCTCTCCTTCCTTTAAATTTAGTCTATCATACAGTTCCTCACTTGCTTCACTCCTTGCCTTGGCAACTTCTCTCGTTGCTTCTTGTCCCATTTCCTTATATTCACGTCTACTCTCTAGGTCTCTCTGTCTATATCTTTTCTTCTTTGCTGATGTTTTTCTTTTTATACTTTCTTGCACCTGCTCCTTCAACCACCAAGCCTCCTTGCCTCATATCCGCCAGCTCCCTGCCTTTGCCAGTCATGGTACCAACATTTAATGTTCCAATCCTCACCTTAGATCCGCACGTTTTGTTTGGCTGAGATAGTTTTACGCCGGATACCCTTCATGACGCAACTCTCCCTATTTTTCCGGTCTTGGGACCGGCACTTGAGCTGCACTGGCTTGTGCACCACAGTGGCTGGGTTACCCCTATCTAATACTTACATAAGCCTTAAATATCTTATATAAAGTTAATAAGTGTTGAAAGGTTTAAGGAGCGTTCTCTCTACATATTTGTTATGTCAACTGAAGAAATGACAGTCCTTCAAAAGGCCCCCTTCAAAAGGCCTGTCTTTCCGTACTATTTAAGGCCGAAGTAGTGGGGGGGGGGGGGGGGGCTGTTCTTTGAAAGAAGTCTGTCTTTTCAAGCAAATGTGGAACTTCAATTCAGATATGTGGAGGACTTACTGCCTGCATACTATCTACACTACTCAAGTGGTGGTTACTGATTTTATCATTTTAGGAAACGATCAATATTCGACTATTACAGCAGGGGGAGTCAATAGAGTGTCCAAACTACAAATGCAAAATGCCTTTCACAGACGGAGCCTTATATCTGAAGCACTCTATTGTATGCAAACCGCTCTATCGCTGCGAAAAGTGCCACATTGAATGCAAGACGAAGAGGTATATCTCAACTCATGATTGCAGGAAGTCTCAGCGCAAGGTATGTCATGCGTTTGTGGTTTTGATTCATTTTTTTAAAAGGTCTTTTAAATCGGTTACATGAATATTTCGCCCCGCGGAATGCTTGGCCACATCGTCTTCTGTACTTGAGTAGCCGGGCATATTTCTTATACGCAGTACAGGTGTGAGAAATATAACTCCAGGTGATAATTGGGTAATGCATAGCACCTGTTAAAACGTCGTTGTTGTATAATTCCACAACGCTTAGGACATGCAAAACGTATTACTGAACAACCTTATCAGTAGAACTTTTGATCCTTAAAGCAAGACCTAACACCAAAGTCTTACTACACAAAATCTCTTTCATGTTATCATTTCTCCCATCCAACAAAATCCAACATCTTTCATACTTACTAGTTAAAATCCAACATCTTTCATACTTACTACTCATGACGCAAAACCGTCCCATTGTCTACTTATTGTTTTTTATAAACTAGCCATATGCTACGCTAACCTATTCTCACCTACACTTGACTACTCTTTCCTATCGTTGCCCACCTAACTCAATCCCACCCTAACCTGTCCCTTCTATCATTCCCCATCCAATCCTACGGCTCGTGACCTGCCTACTTCCACTATTCCCAACACTCCTGATATTTAATTGCAACAAGAAGTACAAGCAGCAATTAGAAGTTGAGTGTTAGTGGTGATGTTTGTTAACTGTTATTATTGCTTAAGCTTTGACATTTTGCTGTGTTACGTTTTCAGGCAATTATGGAAAATGCTGGAAAGTTCGAAGTAATGGCCTGCTTTAATACAAATTGTGATCTGGTGTTCACTAATGAAATAGACTATTTACAACACTGTTCAAGCTGTAAAGAAAACGTCACTTGCAAGAATTGTTTACAAGAATTTGAAACAAACAAAATGTTAACTGCCCATCAGTGTCCAGGAGGAAACGAACAGGTAAACAAGACTTTTTACAGAGCGAACGTCGCCTTTTCTTACCTTTTTTAACTTATTCCAAGACTTAGAGGCTAGTACCATTTTTATAGTGACAGTATTTGCTCTGCGGTGAAAATTTCAATTTTCCTTTTTTTCAGAAATGCGCAAAAGTGGAACATAAATTCCCAATGCTGCTCCTACTTTGCTTCTACACTACCTACCATTTTGTAGACCATTTTGTATTACAGTTCGATTTTTTTATTGAATTTTTATTGGACAATTATTCGCAATGCACTAAAAGTATGCTTAATTCCCCCCCCCCCCCCTTTCCCAAATTCTACTCTCTTATCCCGTCCTTTTTATATATATATTTTAGTTCCAGTAGTGTATCATTTACATCAATTCTTATTTGACACTTAGTTTTATACGGTAGTAGGGAGTTATTTAATTACTTGGATATTCGTATCATTGCTTCAGGTACCAGCTAGTAACAAATGTCCTGACAATGGAATGCCTGAGAAAACAATCCACTTAATAAATACGGCAGGGAGCAGTAATTATCAGTTTTGGCAGGTAAGCTGCCGCATGTATTCTCACTCACTTTTCGTGCTCGTTAAAAAACAAAGAATTTTAACGTTATAGTAGACCAAACTTGCTATAGGAAAGCTAACGTCCAGAAAACAAAAACCGCCTAGAGCCTGAAGGTTAAACCTTTGGATAGAAAAGTCGAATTTCTGATAAAAGCCATTTAATATTCACTGTAGCACCTCGTGTCCGAATGTTGTATGGGTATGAAAAAAGAGTGCAAACCAGCACGGTGACGAGAATAGGAGCCACATTATAATGGAGAAAAAAGATCATTCGAAAAAGGGCAGAGACCCGCCGTGTATCTATGTTCTTTACGTTGTTTTCACGATTTAAAAAGCATTAACACGCCCATAAAATCAAATGTTAAAAGCCCCACTTAATTTTTATATAAGAATAAGTTTTTAAAAATCCTGTCATTGGGTAAGCCTCTCTTCCGGAAGATAAGTTTGCTTATTTTGCGGAGAAGCTTGGCTTTATCTATCCGTATTTGGGGCACCAATGTTGTAGTAGGCCAACTTCAATAGCAATGTACAATTTCAGGTTGTGGAGTGATTTTGTTTGTGATGCTAATTTGTGATGCTAGCGGAAAAGGTCAATAATTCTGAAGCCACAAGTGAAATTGTCGCCGTCGCCTGTAAGTACTCTACCCGTAAAGGAGTGCATACGCCACTTCTCTAACAAGTGCCCGATATGATCCCTAGTTTATATAACCTGCGAAGGTCCTTTTCTTGTAGATATGGCCCAAAGCATTATCGTAATGTGTCTTGCGGAATACAAACCTTAAATAATTTTATTCAATTTTATTTTGTATGGTGCATGTCAGTAAGTTCATAACAGTCTGTAAATATAGTATAGCAATCATTGGAGAACTCTTCCCTCAAGAGGAACGCCCAGCAAATTTCCCTTCTCCAATTTTCGTGACTTCGCGACGAGGTGACAAGTGTCTTGTAGGATAAGGACACTTGTGTTTGTTTAGGGGAAGATCTCATTTTAGGTTTGGAAGCGATCCATTGTGCTTAGATGTCTCTTGAAAGTTTCTGCATTTACATGTTAAGCGCTGTTCAAGCTAGAATGACAGGCCTCCCACTCTGTCATAACATCATAAAACGTTATATAAAATTGAGTTTTGAAATTTCGTCATAGAATGTCTTAAAAAATGGTCAAATGTCATCAATGTTTGCAGGGAAAAACTCGAGACCTTCCACAACATGGCTGGAATCCTGAGTTTTAATAACTTTCTTGACAATTTTCACGGTATTTATTCCAAAATGTTCAAGTCTGGAGGAATTTGGGGCTCTTTTATTTTGGGCGCCCATTTGCTTTCCGGAAGTGATTTTGCCCTAGAATATGACATGATTTTACCAAATTTGTTAGGATAATATTTTAAGTAACCAATGAATAACGTAAATTGTGTCAAGCAGGTCATAATAATCACTGAAAAAGGTCCCTAAGTTTCCTGAAAACTCAGCAAAAAATGTCATGAATTCATAAAATATTCCGGCAATTTCCAATTAGTATGTTTACGTTTATCTATTAAATTCTTTTACAAAATGAGTATTGAAAACGTAGTCAATTTTTTAGTAATAATTCACTGTAATATATGGTGAGGGTATGCCATCAAAAATGGAAGGCCATTCGTCAAGATACTGTTAAGCTACTCTGTAGAATGATATTGAGTTTATGAAAAAT
>JAAAKL020010395.1:0-14391 GCA_010016065.2 Carybdea cf. marsupialis auct. non (Linnaeus, 1758) | reverse complement strand
TACAGTATAAATTTAGTCTTCCCTGCTTGCTACTATTGGCGATTATCAATGAAAACATCTTCCTGGACATACTGTACTAGACAGATGACTATCTATCATCACTACATTTCAACAATTGAAAAAGCTATGTCCTTTGAAACCTGCCAACATGAAGCGACGCAAAAAGACAGAGATCGACCTTAGGGTGTTGAGTGAGTCCACCGCGCAAAACCCTGCTTATAAGGGTATACATTGGCCTTACGTCTACACGGGAACTGGTCTTCTCGCGGTAGTTCAAATCCGTATATGTTAGCAGCTGCTATTTGCACAGGTTGCCACTGCTTTGAAGTGCACCAGTTTTGATGCGATACGGTGTAAATACCTTGGATTCCCGAATCAATGCTGATAAAAAACGCGGCAAGAAAACTACCACTCGGAGGCAATTTTGGCGTGATGTCCATTTATGATATATTTTTATACCAATATTGACACTTCAGTCAGTAGAAGTTACAGTTCACATTTTTAAGTTCTATTTCAGTGCAGTTCTAATAACAATAGAAGAAACCGTTGGTTTGGCAAATTCAGATGGAATAGACGGTTGTGGCTCCAAGTGGAACCAATCCCGTATAAACGCCCCAGAACGGGGATCGGATTCATCTGGGGCCGCACCCATTTAGATCCTATCCCGTATAAACTGGGTCTTCATGAACAACGTCACTAGCTCACTCACCTCGGTTCTATTCCGCCTTTCATCACAAGGCTCGGATTGGCGCTCATAAAATTTTCCAGGTTAACCGTCCCTTGGATACCAAGTTTGACAACAGCACTACCGTTGGCATGAAGTTTCAGTGGGAATCCGACGATAGTAGGTACTACATACTGACTTTCAAGGAAAAAAATGTTTCGTTGGATTGACGTGCCAACGCCTTGACTCAACTGGTAGAGTTGATAAATGACATTGAATCGTTCGAATCCTTCCACCAGCTGAGATACGTCATTTAGAGTCATCAAGGATAATTCTCTCCCGAAAACTTTAATGCTAAGTGCCATTTGTGGAGAGGGCTCCTTAAGATTGACCTAAACAGCAATGAAAGAATATCAGTAACACCTTAGAAGTTTAACTGGGACGACAGTAAATTGTCAAGTGGAAAGCTAAACGCTGTGGTGCCAATTTGAAAGGGTACCTATGGATCACTTGAGGGCCCTATGATTTGATTGTGTTTACGTGACGCAACAACCCCCAGTCTCAGTTTTAACCGCTCAAAGAAGAGTGCGATGGCATGGACATATTCTGCGCCTGCCTCGAGTCATCCAAGCCACGCAGTCCTGGATTTTAGTCCGTCTGCAGCAGGAAGGAGACGTCCACGAGGCGTACCTCGCACTCGATGGCTCGACGTCGTCACCAAAGACCTGCGATCCTGTGGAGTGCCTCTATCTCAAGCGGAGCAGTTCGCTGCCGATTGTCAGCACTGGCGAGCACTTGTGTTTCAAGTTGGCTCTACGCACCGCACGGTGCTCGAGGATTAGTGAGTGAGTGAGTGTGAGTGCGTGACACATTTTGGCAATTATGTGTTAACAATAACAATAACAAGAACCGAGGCCAGAACAGCAATAACAATAACTGAAACCATAAAAGAAAAGACGATAACTGAGACTGAGACCATAACTAAGATGAAAATAATTGAGACCATAACTGAGAAGATATAGCTGAGACCTTAAAAATTGAGAGGGCAATAATCAAGTAATAAAATCTGACACTATAACTCGGTGACAATAAGTGAGACCATATTTGAAATAACGATAACCGACCATAACTAAGACGGCAATAATTGAGATTATAGCTGAGATAAAAGCATCGATGGAGTTGTAATAAATGTGTAGCTTCATATAGTCATTTTAAAGGTAACTGATGACTACGTCATACATTACCTTCATAAGGCTAAGCGGCAAACGCTAGTCATAAAGAAATGTCTGAACTCTGCAAGTAAACGAAGTAAGATACAGGCGAAATCTCTTGCATCAGTAACCACTAATGCTGTCTACATTAGGTACAGCCCCCTCTCCTCCTCCCCTCCCCAAGAAAGCAGTTAAGCGGGTCAAAACATTACAATATATAGTATAAAAGCCAGTTTCCATTCGTACCTCATTAGCGAGTTCTTCTAATCTGTCTCGATAGTCTGGCCAAAGTCCCGCATTCCTTCGACTACGTTGTCCCTCCGGCATATCCTGGAGCCCTAATTTATCTACTGGAATAGCAAATATCTTTTCTAGGTAGCTACCGCTTAAGTATCCATCCGGTCTAAGAATTTTCGCAGCTAGCATTTCCAATCCTTCCGTCCTCAGGTCTACTCCCATGACATTAATTGCATTGCCGAAAAGATTACTTGTCAAATTCAATCTAAGAGTTCTTGGGATGAAACTCTCGGGATGAAAAAACATCACTGAATCAGCGGTTGCCCCAACTTGGACACTATCTGTGAAAAAGAACAGCATCATAGATTGCAAAATTACAACGCTTCAATGCCATTTGATTATTTGATAATTAGATCGTGGCTGAGTAACATAACTAGAAACCAGGATGATGGCCTACGCAAAAGTAGTTTCTATCTATTAACATAAAAACATAACAAAATTTACAAACCAAACCCATCGAACAGACTATAAACTGTTCTAAAGAAGAAAAGAAAAAACTCGATTATCTTAAGTGCCTAAACGACAAAGAATAGATCAAAATGGAGAGAGCTTTCTTGAATTCCCGCCCAGAGACATCACCAAAATCATCATTGACAATCTTAAAGGATAATGCCATGTCGACCAAAAGAAAGCTTGACAGTACCACAAATGAAAAACTGCACTTTGAATCTATCTCTTCACATCGAACAATTACTGATGCACCGACACTTGACACTTCGGAATGGCTTGTCTAAATGTTGTCGTTGCCGAAGCGTTGTTATGATTCACGGAAAATAGTTAAGATCATATATCAGTTCCTGAAATCTTGTTTTTCTCCCTCGTTTCTTATTTGCCTTGACCTACTTTGTAACAGTGTAATGATAGATAAAGCTCACCTTAATAAGAGCTTGCAAAATTATGAGACTGTCTTATACGCGATGGGAGAAAGTTGTAAAAAAAATATATTCAAAAAAAAATGCAAAAAAACCGTAGATAAATTCGTTAAGAAAAAATTATAAACCTCTGGCTTAGTAGTTGATTCGCTTTAAAAATTGAAACTTTTACGAACATCGTACCGTCTTTATCACGCTAGCTCAATATAGCGCAATATAGCAAAACCATTTTGCTACTAATTCGTTATTCGTGTGACACTCCTGAGAGCACCAATCGTCACAATGGAATACAAAAAGAGCCAATCAGAATTCTGATAGTCTGATTAGTGAAATGTTTTCAAAAAACAACGTCCGTTGGAACTATGTAATCAACAAAAAAACCCTATTTAATTGATATAAGAACTTACGACTTACTTAGTAAATTACTTGCCAATCTTGCCTATGCTCAGCATGCTGACCTCAAGTATCGACATGCCAAATTTGAGATCAAGTGAGACAGCACATGCCAAGATCATAAGGAATAAATAAACTGTCACAGAAGTTATTGTTGTTGTGCTAGTTTATATGCCGGCATAATACGGCTCTTTTAGGTTAGAAGTGCCCTCGTTTTCATTTCGCTTGATAGAGAGGCTAAATGCGAAAGGCGAAATGACGTCATCGTAATATCCATTATAAATATAGAGTGAAGTAACCTTACGATCTCAGTCATTTAAGGAGAGAGGAAGGCGATCTATAGAAGACGAAGATTCATACGAGTTTGCTCCTCTTTAGAGAGAGCTATTGGTTTTCGTCCCGCCTCGACGTTGTCCTTCTGCCCTTGTAATTTAGGTCCATATTTGGCACTGCCGGCCTAAAAGCCGACCTGGGGCATCCCGAAGACGGCAATTTCATTTTTGCCGGCCTACGGCGGGCACAGGTCGGCATTCATGTGCCGACCTCTTTGGGGGGAATTACGAGGACAGTCCTTTGCCACAAAGATCATTCGATACTTTCGTGCATTTTCGAATCTAACTCGATTCACAAACTGTCCTAATTCGAATGTAACCAACCATAAATTAATGCACAGTAAGTGAATATCTAACAGATATTGTAAATAGTTAAATTGTCCTTATAAGTATCAAGATCAAGACTTTTCAGTCTTGTTACTGCTTTGATCTACCAGTGGCCACTAGACAACTAGATTACGAGGTGACTACGTAGCACAAAAAAACAGACTTCTTTTATACTGAAGACTTAAAAGCGCTTGATGGGCATTTAAACATCTACGTGCTGGTTTTACTTACCAAAGTAAAAAGACGCAGAGTTAAATTTTGAAAACCGCGATATTGGAACGTCGAAATCTGTTAAATTCCGTTGCTCCAGGGCTTTCATGAAGTCCTTCTTCAGTCTAAGGTAGAAGAGATAGCAGTTATGGTAATCAGGTTAATTCTAAACCTAGGGAAAACACGTGCTTACAATTGGTAGACAGATGGGCTTCAGTATTCCCTCTAAGTTGCATAAAAAAATGTCCCGGACAATCATGCTAGTTCTCCTGAGGCGATGATTACATATTAGTAATGCATAGAAATATGCAATAAACAAACAGAACCAGTTATATGTTGATCATAATCCTCGAGGGCATTTAAAGGTTTGAACGTTTTCACAATTTTCAGGTTACCCACACATTTATAGATGCGACCGGCGGACCATGAGCATGCGAGCTCGTTCACCACGTTATTTACTAAGCGTCAAAATTGATCTTGCATTAGTACAATGTGCAGCAAGCATTGGCTTCAGCCCCTACATGTACTCACAAAAACCAGGAAGGCGTCTTAGGGGTATTACCAAAAACGAGTTTTCCATTCATCTTGCAGCTTCGATAACCGCATCTATCAAACCAGGAACCTGCATAAGCCCAACATGTGCACTACGAAATGAACTAGGGTTTAACCCAAGTGAGAACAAACTTTACTTCTCTAGCAATGATGCCAAATTTGAGAAGAAAATTAACAACAGATGCATTCCCTCTAGAACATCATCAATCATGCATGACGTTACGCGCCTAACTAATACGGTACCGTACAACTTTGTACTAGAGAGCAGTTTGGCCTATAATGGCTTCGTACGAATGCCGTTTCATACCCACTTAGGTGAAAAATTTCTGCATTGAACAAAGACGTTTCCTAAACACTTTTGAGTTAGAGGGGTAAAGGGCTTCCGACAAAAGTGTACGAAATTACACAATTAGAAATACAAAGAAAGTGAACCAGATTTCCTAGGAGTTGTTTATCCCTCTCTTTTGAGTACTCTTAACTACAGCGCTCGGGTCCATATCATCGCTGTACCATTCATTGGGAGATGGGATGCTGTAATACACTTATCTGTATGGTTACGTCGGCCATAACAATACAAATGTCTATTAACTGCAAATCATTCAAGCACCATATCCCAGAAGATCGGGCACAAACTGGATATGGCAGGGCATGAACAAATCCCATCGGAGCAGATTTAGTGCCAATAAAGGTTGAGGCTATACGCTATTAAAACTTATTCAGTGCAACGCGATTCAGGAAAAACAAAGGGCGTCATCCATTAGCGTCCTATTGCTAGGGGCGCTTACTGGAAAGAGATTTTAAAAAGAGGGCGCCGATTAAAAGGTATGATGTAAACGAATACTTACTGTAACCTTAACGGATCACTCGTTTCCAAGATACTCTTAATGTATGAATACATCAGCGACCGCAGCTGTCCTGCATCTTCCTCGTCGTTCACCATATCGATAATAAGCAATGCATCGTCAAAACTTGCCGTATCCATCAACAGAAAAAAGGCCTCCATCCGCCGTTCGGTGTCAGCATTTTTATCTGTAATCAGTTCATACAAAGCATCACTTAAATCATCATCAATTTTCATCCTCTTCAATGCATGCAAGGCTGCGATGCTAACGTTTACATGTGCAGCATTGAGTGCACAGTCCATGATCAGCTTCCGTGCTTTGACAGGTCTTCCTGCGTTTCCAATAGCTTTCAGGGCGTAGAAGATGGCATTTGCTTTGTTGGCATCTTTTACCGTACAGTCGTTGCCCAAAATGCGAAGCATGTGTTCTTCAGCATGGCGAATGGCAGCCTAAAATTGTATTGAAACTCGATGTTGAGTATTACATGGTAAAAACCGAATGATGACGTAACCCCTTACATACCTTCACATGCGAGAACGTAAGGCATATTCTTTCTAAGATCTTGCGTAATAATGAAAACGTCAACAGCAGGAATATGTCTCCCCTAACTCCTCCCGGATAAAATCCCTAAAGGATGGGATTATAGAGCTTATTTTAGCCCTACTTTTGTGTACTTGATCAAACGTACTAATCATTCTTTTCATGAAAACGCTTTGCTAAACATAAGTTACTCTAACTTATATTCATTCGTTAAACTGGAGGAACAACTCTTTGAGAATAAAATGCGAAATAGCAAAAATCCATGATAGCATTGCTCGGGCCATACCGGAAGCCATGATGTTCTGCCCCCCAAACGTACCAGTTTATAGCTGGTTCGATTTCAAATTAATCAAAATGAAGTCTTCCAGCACAGCAATAGTCGCAGGCATGTTGCTGCGGCGCTGCGTTGAAAGACAGGCACATAAACTCTCTTCTGACCGAGCTGAATCGAGATTTTCAGGACGGGGGGGGGGGGGGGGGGGGGGCTAGTATGCCCGTCGCAACTTCAATGCTAATAAGTCTGGGGATATTTGTTATTTAGGTATTAATAATGGTATGTCGATTCTTCTTTTCACGAAAGAAAAATAAGTTTATTTTGAAATTAGAGCTTTTGCCGTAACACCAGAGCAGGAATGTCACAAGTACCTAAACAGTGTCGGAAGGCCCATTGTTGGAATATTATCAAGAAAAACGATACTAAAGCTTAATATTTTAGTCCTGGAAGATAAGAAACGTATTATGAGTGTAAGGTGTTATTTTACATGCAATTTACCTGATTTTTAAGAAATAACAGAATTATTGTAAAAAATACTGCTGAATAAAGTTTCGGGAAAGTAATAAATTTCAAAAGGATCATCCCCGGGACTTTTAGCACCCTCCTCAGTCTGGATAGGGCTACTTCAAATACCTCTGTGATGAAGAATCCTAAAGCTTGAGGGGAAGTCTATATTGGCTCGGGAAACTTTAGCAACAATGCTCTTTCACTGTCAAAAATGGGAAGGTAACCGACACGAAGAAAAACCTAAAAAATCATACACTCACCACTTCACCACTATCAAGGGCATGGATCTATTACTAAAGAATCCACAAATGTTTACGTTATTTTTCTCCTTACAAAAATATTTCACTAGTTATAACGCTTCAGTATGCATACATCCGCCAGCAATGACTCATTCAATGCCAGGTCTGGATTCCTTTTCAAAGACGTAATATGGTGTAGTGAACCCCCCTCGTCTCGCTATAGAAATTCATGTACAAAATTCCAACCTAGAAAGTAAATCTAATGAAGAGTATCCAAATCGACATTTTCCGTTTTCTTTCGTAATCAATCCTTCGATTTTCCTAACACACCTAAATTCTTAATTTTTACTCATCTTCCATCTCTGACGTTTATGGTTGCTAAGTTACTATAGTCGCATTGTCTTCTTGCCAAACGAGGCAAGTATCTGTTGGTCGATCCCTGTAGTGTTCATTCTATGATTCCACGAATTCAACATGGCGTGTGAACTGTGATTACGGAGTACAATCAAAACAATTGACTAAGTAAGTCATCTACAGTCTTTAACGTAAGAATAATAGTAAGTAATATCAATTATTTACATCAAAGTTAATAATCATCTCCTAGGTCTTATTAGATGAGGAGAGGTTACTAGCACGTCACTCGTGTCTGCGTCAAGTATTCAGCACTCGACAAGCCCCCTAGAAACTACCATCGATAGTTCGTAGCGTTCGCTACAGGGGTTCTGATCCTGATTGGATTGTTAGGCAGTACGCGAGCCGCTAGTTTGTGACCTCCCCCACAACAGCTACTGAACACGATCCAATGTTTTCAGAGATCAGTGATCAAGCCCTATTTAACGCCCTTGACGCTGCACTTGACATGAATACTAACCCATAATAAAGGAAATGCACCTCAAAGTTTATATGAAGCTTGCTGAGAATGTTGAGGGTAGCATAAACAGCAAGCTTCGACGAAAACGGCGTCAGATGATTATAAAACTTCGTTGAAAAAACTGCTATGAACTACCAAGTTTGATACGAATATCGGGTTTTAAAGACAAGATTTTCACTTCATACATCGGGCAATAGAACTCGCTCATGATCTCATGACACATGGGGGTAAACTGCAGCAGGCTACTAAGATAAATTTGCCAATTGCTTCGAAAACATACGTGACAAACGCACAGCTATGGACTCAGATCGCTTCGAAAAGAGGCAAATATCTTTCAACTACTTCACTTGTTAAATCAATTTTATACCTTATCTACATTTGAGAATAAACATGGCGTCTCATTGCTGCAGTAAATAAAGCGAGATCCTGGCAATGACTATTTGATTCATACCATGTGACAATCGATCATCATTTTAATTGGTTTATAGCAAGCGACAGTAGCTAGGAATTGAAACTGATCTGATCTTCAAGTAAATGCACCTTGACATCGGAAATCAGCTATCAACTATGGACGAGCAACAACACTGCATCGTAGCGAGCTGTATCTATCCGTTTACCAGGTACCCTCGTGTGCCATCAGATTAAATCAAATACTATTGTCTAGTTACCTCTTGACCGCATTCTCCCTTCTTGTGTAGGCATAACTTGTTCATCAGCGTCCCAAGAAGTGAGAGAATGGATGGGTCTCCAAGCTTTTGATGTAAATCCTAAAGAAGGGCAAAGATCATACTACAAATTCGGGCTTTAAAATACTTAAATTCCCTTACTGCCCTGTACCAAAATATTTTGCAGTTTGAAAACGATTACTTGGGGGACTTACGTGTCAGACTTCCAAGCTGCTAGGCAGAGGGGTTTAAAAAACAAATAATACCAGGAATGGACACACACACTATTCGCGTGTCAAGTGTCTTGAGTGATTTTTTTATTTTTTCACCTAAATTGCGGAAAACGTAACTTCAATTTGTCCACGATTGTAGTCATCATAAATTGGCAAAAAGTACGGTACGCTCAGTTATTCGGTCCCCTATTTTTGGTTTCTGGAATAACATCGTGAAATCAAAGACCCAAAATGGGATGGCACTATCACCAATGAACATCCCATGGTGCACTACAGTTAACAAGACTACTTTGGCTTTGAACTGGTTGATGGGCAAAACCTATCCAAAGTTAGGTCACGTGGTGTGGGGTAGCCGTAAAATTGTCTGGTGTAGGGTGGCAATCTCGTATAGGATTGGATGCTATGGTAGCAACTAGAAGAATTGAGAATGTAACCGCTCAGGTCTACCTTGCTCGGTAATACATGTAATTATCAAACCAATAAACATCATGCAAGTTATGTAGGTTATAATTGTGGCCATATACATGTTTGGGCTGAACAGCACAAAAGAAAGCCATCGTCCGTTAGTGATTACGGGGATGATCATAATAGTACAGTCCCGGATGAATTATTAAAAAACTTTACATCCTAAAAAATGTTCAACGAAGTTTGATTGTCTATTGAACGAGATGCTTTATACAAAACAAATGATTCCTGAGTTAAACGTCCAGTCAGACTCCATCCGTGCGAAGCTTTGTATGTAATAAATCTTCCTCTTTCTTTATAGATGTCCTTTCATAATTTCTCTGTTAGTATTCAGTGCAATGCTAGTCTTTGATGATGGGGCAAGATGTTCCCAAACGTCAGACAAATAACAAGCTATCATGTCTCCTTTTTTCGTCTTTATGTATTTCAAAGAAATATTATACTTCATAAAATAAAAAACTGATGGCTACAGGGATTAGTACTAAATTAGTATAGAATTAGCATAAAATTAGCATAAAATTAGAATAAAATTAGTATAAAATTAGTTCAAAACTAGTATAAAATTAGCATAAAATTAGCATAAAATTAGTTCAAAATTAGTGTAAAATTAGTATAAAATCAGTATAAAATTGGTATCATACCGTCACAATATCGATCATGTCCATAGACGGCTCTTGAATCAAAGCCATTGATGAAATCAGTGGCCGTAAGACCCGCTGCAAATCGTGATCACTTTTTAAAGTTTCTGCAAGTATTCTCACACAAGGAGTTGAACCGCATTGTGCCAGTGCATCAAATAGAAATGATCTACACAAGAGAAAAGACAAAAAATATCCAGTATTAATTTAGTTTCGTTTCTGTAGAAGACGCCAATGGTGGCAAATATCAGGCCTAGCATGAAGATAATTGAAAGCTGCAAATTGAAATTGGCAACTTTGTGGTGTAGTTGGTAAATGCGTCTTAATTATGAAGACTACTACCCAACACCATCCTCGTGGACCACGCCTGAATTACAATTTCGAGAGGTAAAACAGATTACCGTGTCAACATCCTCAAGCATTCTAAGCCCTCTTTCAGTCAGTTGGAGATCACATGCCACCACTGCTTCCTTTCCGCCGCATTTTACGGTTTTTGAGTTAAGGTATTTACTTAGAAAACATTTGGGCCAAAATTGATGGATAGATTGACAGGTGGGTGGATTGACTGATGGCCGGATTGACTGATGGGTGGATTGAATGATGGCCAAATTGAATGATGGCGAAATTGACTGATGGCGAAATTGACTGATGGCCAGATTGAATGATGGCTAGATTGAATGATGGCCAGATTGAATGATGGCCAGATGGCCAGATTGCTAGATTGACTGATGGCCAGATTGACTGATGGCCAGTTTGACTAATGAGTGGGTTGAATGATGGGTGGATTGATTGATGGATAGATTGACTGAGGGCTGGGATAATTGCCAGATGGGTTGATTGAAGGACCGATGAATTGTTTGATCGATGGACTGATGGATAAATTGACTGGTGCATGGATTGACTAATGGATGAATTGACTTATATATGGATTGACGAACTGTTCGATAACCAATTGTCCCACTGATTGACCGATTAATCCACCTATTTTGACTGATCATTTCATTTCATACACTCAAACAGAGTAAATGATACACCTACCCAAGTGTCAACTCCAGATTGGCATCGCAATCATCAAGAGAGAAGCAGCTAGCACTTGACTTTACCAAGTCAGTCAACTCCACCTCATTTAAGTATCTTAACGATGCCACCAAATTTGAGAAATGCTCCGCAGCATTTGGTTGGATGGCTTTGACGGAGGACGTGGCAAGGCTTTTCAGGATATCTCTGGCTTGGCCTTTTCTGTCTTCCCATTCCTTTCTTGTAAGGAAAGCATCAGCATGTTCATGCTCATACAACAATGAAGATACGTAAAAATCTAAAGAAAAATAAAAAGGACACGTGAGAGTTAAACAAATAGGTGTCTGCCAACTTCTGCCAACCGATGTTGTAACAGGGAATACCTCTCAAACTTGGCAAGAACGTTAACATAATTCAAAAATGGAATAAGTAAGCATTACTTTCATTCTGCATCTTAGATTACCATCAAAACAAAACTATGTGAACGAAAGGCATTAATTTGTGTAGTAAAAACATATTCAACCCAATAAATTTAAGTTTAAAATATTTCTAACAAAGTACGAGTGACCAAAAACTGACAAGCAAGAATCATTGTCGCATAAATACTGATCCTTTCTATCTTCTGCCTAATATGTCCCCAATTACTGCTTCCCTCCAAACTACCTACCTAGGAGGAAATGTAACTACCAGGTAAACAGAATACGCTACCATCAGGAGTCACAGTAGCTCAGCTGACAGTACAGACGTCACAGATGCGTGGGTCTCGGGTGATGAAGATTTGCCCTCTATATTTCTAGTATCCTTTCGAAAACGTAAAAGAAAATGTTCAAGTGGTAATTTGTAAACTTAAAGAGGACTGACTTGGAAGGTAAATCTCCACCATCAGAACGATAAGTTATTACGAAACAGTATTGGAAACTCCAACCTGTGTTAGTGTTCTTTTTTCTTTGCTTTCGATCAAGATCGATAGATTTTTATCAAAGTAAAGTAAATTTACTACAATTGAACAGCGTCTTTTCTATGCCAGACATATTCAAAAGCACTTTATAAGCAATATGTACGTACGATGCAGTGAAGCCCTCCTAATGATAATTATTTTCTGTGCCACTTCTTGGCAAGTGAACATACATAACATCCGCACACACTTTCTTTACGAGGATTTTGGTACTAAAGCAACGTCCCACTTTTACATGTTGGTAGAAAAAGGCAAAGTAGAGTTTATAACTTCATACATTTCTCAAAGATATTACAAAGAGAAGCTCGAACCTCTTGATATCATAAGCCAATGATTATGGGTCAAGTCCCTTAAAGTGTACCTCCAGTGGTCAGACATTTTTTGGTATTTTGATTATTGTGCTGACCTGAAAAGCCTCCCTTAAGTCTTTTTGCCGTACGTTGAGTGTACTTCACGTAAAACCGTGTAATAGAGCCCTTAACTTCACCACTGGCCGCCGGCATGTTTGCCTCGTATTGAATTTTTCAGCATCAACTACTAAACTTTCCTGTTCCTTATGCGTCAATTTTGCTCCTTATGACGTCAAAAACTGCCTCGTTCTGGAAAACGTTTGTTGAAGAATCACTTTTAACTACGAAAAACTGTACGTGAGATCAAAACTAATGTGGCAGTTCGATTCTTTGAAATCGAATGAACGAAATATCAAAACATTTCTGACCACTGGAGGTACACTTTAAAGAACTTAGCTATCTTTACCTTGAAGAGGTACCTACAAGAACACTGCAATATCAACAAATGTGCTTATTGGCAACAGCGAATAACTTACATTCGTAAGTTGACGTTCCTTTATTCCGCGTCGTTCGAAGCAAAGTGACATTTTGGCTAAAATACGAGAAAAAGGGACAATAAAAAGATTTCAGTAACCCTTACATTTTGCTGTGTCATATGGCATCGTATAACTTGATGAAAGTATGATGGCACATCAATATGTGAAAGAGAAACTATAAGTGACGGCAACGATTTACACAGTAGTGGTCGAGTGTCAGACTCACAATCCGAGAGTCGGGAGTTAGAACCTACCCTGAGCTTGCCTGCCACGATACCGGAGGTACTGTGCTCTGTCATCTGTTCTCCTGAAGTGGGAAACTATGTGTTGAGAGCTGCACTGAGAGGAGACTGCAAGCATGAATAGATTGTCATCCGAAGGGAAAAAATAATGTTTCCTAGTTGTGGCTTCGGTCTTGAACAGAGTAAAATAAAAATTATGACGGCAACATTCGGAAACTGTTTTAGTGGGCATGCGCCAATGAGTGAAATGCAGAACTGGGTGCGTCTGCCACTGACGTCGTGAAGCATGCAATTCGAAGAGCGATTACCATTCATAATGGCTACATGAAAATGCCGTTTCTCAAATATATAAAGGTAGATGATCATGAGTTTTTTATAGTAGTTTGCTACAAGGGCCGAAGTTGTCTACAATCTAATTATACTCAGATCAGCCCATTCAAAGAAGACTGTTGAAATCGTCACTCCATACCAACGAAGATCGATTTAATTTAGACAGACGTAAACATATACGACCAAGTAAACAAACTGAACCCTAAAGCAGTCTATATCGTACTATCAAACACAAAACTATGAAGTGAGTAAATATGTAATGATTGTATATAGTGTGGATCTAGTAATTTATGTTAAGAATCAAAAACATATTTGTCTCGTTACTATTTCGTCCGCTTCCCGCCACGAGGCGTTTTAACCTTTGCGGAAACACACTGTAATTCATTAAAAACTGCGGACATGATAAATGACTTATTCATACTAAAATAGAAGGTTTTGCACATGATAAAGCCATTTCTTGTTTAACAAAGAGACTACAAGACCCGACATCGTCCTTTACGGTCAGAAACAATATTTAATCTGCCAACCACTTCGATTACAATCTTGGAAGTCGGCGTCAGTACAAGAAGAAAAGAAGAACAACAGGGGAGGGGGATATTTAGTATATTATTAGTAGTTATTACAGGGATATTATTAAACATTCAGTACAAACATTTTACTTAAAAATTGAACAATAAAAAATAAAAATAAGAAGTAACTCAAGGATAGGAAGTAACTCAAGAATAAGAAGTAACTCAAGGATAAGAAGTAACTCAAGAATAAGAAGTAACTCAAGATTAAGAAGTAACTCAAGAATAAGAAGTAACTCAAGAATAAGAAGTAACTCAAGAATAAGAAGTAACTCAAGATTAAGAAGTAACTCAAGAATAAGAAGTAACTCAAGAATAAG
>JAAAKL020010394.1:0-14391 GCA_010016065.2 Carybdea cf. marsupialis auct. non (Linnaeus, 1758) | reverse complement strand
TTTTTCAACCAAACAGAATGAATTGTCTGCTGCATTCTATTCTAAGATTTTGTACCACCAATAATTTATTTAAATAATGATAATAATAATGATAATAATAATAATAATAATGTTGCAGATGAATTTGGCAGATGGGTCGGAAAACTTGGAATAACATGAAATGTTGGAATAATGCAACAGGCTGCCTTGTGAGGAAGTGCCAGAATATCGAGAATAGTATTAGAAATGTAGAGACCAGATGATTTTGCTAGCCTTTAGTCATTTGTTATGACTCGCCTAGCATATGAAATACCAGCAAGAACAACAGCCAGAACGTAAATTTTGAAAAGAGAATAATAATAATGATGATAATGAGAAACTAAGTTAATCTTCGAAGTGCAAGTGAGAAACAACCATTAACGCTGTAAGTACGTGTACCTCCAACTTTGTCATAATAGCCATGAAAACATTACGTCACAAAATTTTCCAATTTGTCATGCAACCCCGTCCATTTTTTTCAACACTTTCCCAAAACAAGTACACAGGATATATCTTGTGATGTCGCAAAGTATTAAATGTTTCTTGTCTCTTTCTCCAAGTTTGTTTAATGTAATTCATACTGGCGCTGATGCAATACTTTGCTATGTTTGTGGGACTTAGTTCAAGGCAATTGTCACTATGAGGCCGGAAGAGTATTTACCTTTCGCGTGTCCAATTAAGACCTTATCAAACAGTGTACAGTAAAGCGTCTAAAATGCATTTTTGGACTTTTTATCGTGGAGTAGCAATATCGTACTCATTTATGTTGGTGATAAATATAGTTCCAACTCAGGGTCATGTCACCACCGCAATTTTTGGCTGTGGATTGCGTTGATTGTTCGAAATTGCATCGCGTGAATAAGGCCAGTTATTTTCTCCTCAAAACATGAACTTTTTATCGTGGAATAGCATGACTTACTTGACTTAATTGCGTACTCCAGAGAGCCTCGACACATCCTCCCGCCACTCCTCACTGTCTTGACATATCCTTTCAGCTGTCAGTATCGGCAGCTTAGTGTCACATCTTAGTTGGTTACACTAACGGTTTGGTGGCCTCCCTTTTGGGCACTAGCAAGTGACTTCATCTCTATAAGAAGCTCTTACGTGACTAGAGTTTGGCAAACGGATGATGTGATCGAAACATTTCATTTTTTTCTTGCAAATAATGTCTGTGATGGTCATCTTAATGCCAAGTAACTCTCACACTTTTCATTTCTGACACGATCGTATAGTGTAACTCCACTATGTATGTTCCTGAGACATTTCATAGTCTTCAGTGGGATTGGGATGTTCTTGTTGCTCCAAATCTTATTTTTAAGCCGCCAAAAAGCAGAAGCAGCCAATCCTATTCTTCTCTTTACGTCCGATGCAGAACCTGGAACGACTGAGCCAAGGAACACAACCTCCTCAACATTTTCGACATTTTCCCCATCAATTTGAATTCCATCTAATAGCATTATCGTGCTCATTTATCTTGGTGATAAATGTAGTTCCAACTTAGGGTCACGCCACAACCGTAATTTTCGGTTGTGGATTGAGTTGATTGTTAGAACTTACCTCTCATGAATATGGCCAGTTATCTCCCCTCAAAACATGGACTTTTTATCGTTGAATAGCATTATCGTGCTCATTTATCTTGGTGATAAATGAAGTTCCAACTCAGGGTCATGACACCGCCGTACTTTCCGGCTTTGAATTGATCTACTATTCCTTTTGGGACCAAAGTTTTTTCTTTTGCGACGTTTCAATGCCATTAATCTCAATCATACACAAGAAAGGTTTCAAATGGCAAAAAGTTCTGACAAGTTTTGCTGATTGCAAAGTAAAAGATTATTCCAAAGACTCATTTCTTCGAAAATATTTTGACTGCCGAAAATAAGCTCCTGGACGGCAAAATAGAGTTTAATTACAAGGGACAGGTTTGCAAACATGATTTATTTAGGGGCAAGATTCTCAAAAAATATCTTAAATCGGAGACGAGTAATTTTTCTTCATTATATGTCTGGTAATATCTGTAATGTTCTCTTCCAATACTACATTAATCTGATTTTACAGCAATATTTTGATTAATAATTAATTATCCACGGTCCAAAAACTAGAATCAAATACTAGAGATTTTAGAAGAAAAAGTATTTATTGAAAACATATGACCCCGAATAAGCCTCTTCTGAAGCTGACCCAAGTAACAGCATGGGTCGCTCACCGTGAAGCAACTGACGTGATCAATTTGACATCTGTCCAGAAAGTAATTGATAGATACTTAAAACAGGAATCACAGAAATTTTTGAGGAGTATTTTTTAACACTCAGACCCAAGTTTGTTGCATCAAACAGTACGAGGACATTGAAAGTACTGCTTGGAATTTGTTTTTCGTGTTCTGTTACAAAAATATCGTTATTCCAATAAAAGAGTAAGATTATGAAGAGCCCATTTTCTGTCTATCAGATAGTTGAAGTGGATCTTATCTCGAGGGGATTAACCACAAATTCTGTTCTCAGTTATCTCAGTTAACTCATGCTTTCAATCGAAAGTATCTCAACTATCTTAAAACATCTCAGACAGGAACAGACCTTCTGGAATCGAGACGAACGCAGTGTAATTTTTATCCATTAATGAATTTTGGTCGAAGTTGCCTAATCTTGAGAGCCTATTCCTAGATCATCCTGTCAAGTTCCCCTTATTTATTCATGAGGATAAAATACAGGGATAAAATACAGTCGCCACGTTTTCAGTACAGTTTTGCCCTCGATAGGCACGATATAGTGTTATTGTTGCATTTTATAGAAAGATAATCCATTTTCAGGCGTAATTCTAGAACCTATGAATTCTATAATTTTTTCTGTTCCTCAGCATTGTGCCAATCCTGCTTCGAACTTTAAGGGAGCATTCATTTTCCTTCACTTCACTTCAATTCAATCACATCTCATACTCCCGTTCCGACTGATGCCTTAAGACGTTTCATGGTAGGGAAGACCATGGATGCAAAATAATCTTGATGTTTAAAAAGTGCTCTAAGTTGAAAAGAGACTTTGCTTTTTCTACTCCTAAGTACCTAGTGAAGGTAAAGAAATTTTCTTCACAAAATGGGTATATGTAAAAGAACGATAATATCACCACGTTTAGTTCTAGATCCATCTTTCTTTCCAATTTTATAAATACTTGCATTCATTATTATGCTCTGTGTTCGCAACTTGGGCCTTTGATAATCCTCTTTATCAACTTACTCACACAGGCAATCTTTATAACGAAACTCAGAGTGATCGAGCATTTATTCAGTACGAAGCACTAGACAAAATAGGCCATAACATGTCATCTCCAATTTTCATCGATATCGCGCTTTTAAATGTTAAGGGTCGAAGAAAACTACCTTAGGTATTATGCTACCGTTTTTATTCTATGGATGGCTTGGTTACGGACAACATGACAACTATCTGAAGCAATACGTTAAGTATGGCCCAAGTAAAACCAGGAACTTAAAGACTCTGCTAGCAACAGAACACGGTTTAAGGTACTGATTCATGCCATTAAATTATGACTTAGTTGAGCAAGCTAGTTATGTGCAGTAGGGTGACATGGAAGTCTGCCATGAACTAACCCTTTTCTCTCGTAACGAGACATTGCAGGAAACGTTTCCAACAAAATTGACTTTCTAATTATAGGTAAGTGATGTCTGCCTCTTAAGCAGAAAGTGTCTATAACAGTGCTTTTATAGTTCCGTAATCAATTGATTGGATGCATTATGGCGAGACATGATTTATTGCAACCTATGTATATCTTTGCGTCAATAAAAATATTTCAAGAACGTGAGGCGAAGTCCTTCTTCATTAGGCATTAAAGTTGAATCAGATTGATTCAAGTTTTATGACAATTCCAAAATAGCCAAAAGTAACAGCCAAACAAAGATTCCTCGGCATATAGTACTAATAAATAATTAATTGTCGCAGACTCGGTGACCAGTTTCTGTACCTTAACACTCTTTCTTCCTCTCCTTATGTTATGTCTTTTTCTCTTCTTTAGTGCCTTTTCCTTTGACAAGGTTCATTTTACTGGACTTCTCTTTTCTGCTTCCTCGTTATTTCGATTCGATTATAATTTGTCCTATTCTCTTTGCCATCTGGAGCTTGTACTGTTTAAACGCCCTTCAACAACCAATGGTAAAAAGTTCTTAGGTGTGATGTCATGTACAATCCATCTTTTCTTTCCGTAATGTATTGTACTTAAGAGAAGCCTTCTCGATGTCTCGTCAAGACATCGTACTATCCCTTCCTAATGATCTCTCTTCTTACTTTAGTGATTTAAGTCTTTGTACATGACAAGTACATGACAAACTGCAGCTCCCACGAAAAAAAGGTATACTTAAGGAATATCTGCCACTTATCGTATCCTGCCACTTTTTTTTTCCAAATCGTGAAGGTTGGGGTTTGGAGGGCACGGCATGACATAATGGCACCGCCTGCAACTGAAAGGAACGTGATAGCTACCTAATTGGAGAGTTTTGAAGTCAATGAGCTTGCGTGCCACTATGAGAGTGTTTGTACGTCACAAAAGGCGGTCGTTATAAACAAACGTAGTCAAGTGTTAAAATATTTTAGATATCGTACAAGTAAGATTAAGGCAGTCTTTCCCAAATAAGTAATTTTGCAGCATTTGCTTAAAAAACTTACTTGTGTTGACAGTTAGCAAGAGGATCGTAGCAAACATGCGTTCCTATAGTTCACCTGTGGGAGCTGGATTCTTGAGGACAAAGACACTAACCCACTGTCGATAAAAAAAGCCTTTTTGTCAAGGAGGGGAGTTATGCATATCACCTCACCCCCCATATTGCATTTACAACTGCTCGTTATCTTCTCCTCCTCCATGGATTCATCATTGAAAGTTTCTAAATGATTCGCTTCTGACGATTTTCTGTCAGAGGTATCAGTCGAAGAGATTAGCACTGTAAATCCGTTACCAAACGTAATCAAGTTATGTCTTATCAACTAATTTTACTACCATGAAATCCTTGATTTACCGGAGTACAAATAATTAATAGGATACCAAGAATCTGCTGGAAAAATATTATGGCGCCTCTTTTCCCTCTAATCCCCTGAGGAAATCTTGTTTTATCATCCTTTCCGCATGGCACGGCTTTTAACTGAAAGAACTATTGTATTGGATCTAAGTAAGACATCCAAATACATTCAAGATTGTTTGTGCGAAACAAAGATCAATCAAACATCTGCCACGAATAAACAAATGATCCCAGTTCACTGTCGCAACATCAGAAACAGCTCTTACTGATATCAAACTGTCTGTATGTAGCAGGTTATTTTGAAGCCTGGACACTAATAGTTAAAATAGGCCTGAGAACGAGATATAAAAGCGTTTCCCGTGTTAAGGAGAATAGTTATAAAATCTGACATAATTAGAGCTAAATATGACATCGAAAGGAAATACAACTGTCCTGCATCTAACTTATCAATAAATTGATGTCTGTTTGTAACGAGCATTTTGTATTCTTCTTATTGGAAATAAGATGGTAACTGAGGAAGTTTGACACTGATCATATGTCGATGTAGTTATACCGAATTAAGGAATCAAAAAGAAAGAAAAACCTTTTGTATTGACAAGAAAATTTTGTTTGACTTTGATAGAGCTATATTTCCGATGAGAGCTATAAAATGTTATTATCTTCAAAACTATAGTTGACGTAAGGATGTGTTTTTATTCTCCAGGTTTAAGCATGGACAGCGGACATGATACTACAACATCTAGTTGTGGGTCATCCGAGAGCATTAGCCGAATAACAATGGACAACTCGAAGTCACTCTCGTTGATGGAAAGTTCTGGTGTATTTTGTCGCATTTGTCACGAAGGAGACGGCAACGAAGAGCTCATTAGACCTTGCCAATGTGCTGGTTCTCTCCAGTTTGTTCATCATAGCTGCCTGTTAAACTGGATTTCAAGATGTGGGGATTTGGATTGTGAGATATGCCGGTATCGTTACAAAATAGTAAGAGTGGCAAAGCAGCGTGTATTAGAGGTAAGGGAATCAATTAATTTCTATAGAAGGCAATCAGGAAAAAGTGAGTGGTTAAGTGCGAAAAGAGATACAAATAGTTAATTTTTATACCCTTACATGTGTTTAGGGGGAGGGGGAAGTGTCCCTGCTATATTTCCTGAACTACAGCAACATTGTTTTTATACATTTTGCCTTTTTTCTTTTCGAAGTATTTGTTAAGGTCCTTGACAATACAACATAGCATTTTGAGGAAAAGCGTAAACAGAATTACTTCTTTACCAAATATTTAGCAACAGACTTTCCTTGAATGATTTCACATGTAGTTGATGTCGAAGTATTCTCACAATGTTATTGTACTTTTCTCCTTTGCAGTGGAAGTTTCCATCCGTAGGAGTAAAAGGCTGGCTACACATCATACTGTTCCTGGCATTTCTTGCCATGTTTCTTACGTCAGTGATATGGATAATTTGGTCCCAAACCTCTTCATCATCATCAGCATTAGTAGAACGAACTTCGCCTGAAATCAAATATGCCTACATTCTAAATGGCATCTTTATTCTAACTGCACTAGTAGGAATACTGGTGGACAGCGTGAGACAATTTCGTCGCTATTTTCAAAGACTCCTAGCTCTTAATCAGGAGTATGTAATCAGCGAATACTTGCCAACTAATGGAACTAGCAAATATACTAATCAAGCGATATCACATAAGAACTCCTTCAATGCCAACGAGCAAGGACCATTGTTGGAAAGTGATAATGACGTCTTCAATCGTGAATGCATATGTACGGGTGTCAATCTTGATATAGAAACATGTTTATAGGGGGTAAGGGGGTCGTTTGAAATTCATGTAAGTTATTTTGAGTAATAAACTATAAAACCGTTGGATTAAAGGGCCAAATTTTCAACTGTAACTTGAAAGTTATATTTTAGATTTCTGCGACAGCCCTCCCATCTGGATATACTTCGAAACTTTTCTAGAGAGACCCATAGCGCCTTGTGTTGGTATCCATTTACCTGTTGCATAGTGTTATGGTGGAGTATTTTCATACAAAACTTATACAGCGTTCCCTGCATAATATTCATATGTAAATAATAAGAAAACGGCGTTCTCGTTGATTAGAAATTAAGGTACCACAAGGAATCGAACTTTCGCGTCTATAACGCAAATAGAACATGAAGTCCCATACCATCAAAAGAGCGAGTTTTCGGCTTTCATAGACATGATTACTGTACATAGACATGATTACTGTACCATTCCCAAAACATTTGCTTTTCAACAACTCACTATAACTGACTAACTTAAACCGTCTACAAATCTACGGAGACCATAATTTCTTTAACAGCCTCGACAGGCTTGTGAGGGAAACAAAGAACTTGTGCAAGGTGTTAAATTAGTGAAAGAGTGACATTGCAGATTACCTCAGTCCCAGTATACTTCAATACAGACTAATGAAAGCAAATCATGTTATCTGAGTTATTTTATGGCATGGAGATTTTGTCCGATCTAAACCTCTTTTATGGAGGCTTATCCTTCATGTGTAAAAAGTCGCTTTGTAATTAAGACCCTTACCCCCCCCCCCCCCCGCTAAATCTGGTTCGGTAAATGTTAACGTTTAACGTAAATGTTAGGAGATTTTACGAACGTATGATAAAACTAAACAAGGGCCGCAGCGACGGGGGTCCTATGGCCTGCACTTTTTGGCAGAAAGGATCTTCATGTATAATTTTGTTGTGCTGCTAAAATACCCTGGGTCACTATTTATATGTTCTGACAGCCCAAAATTGACAGGCATCTGCTACGTGATTCCAGCTTCAATACAACCTATGGCTAAATGAAGGCGATGGAGCTTGCAGTTAAATTTTGCCCCCTCACTTTTTAGAGCGTGCTGCGGCGCCTGCTGAATCTATGAAGACCTCTTCCAGTCATTTTTGCTGCCGTGATAGATGCATTAGGATACACAACGAATGGACAGGTTTGAGGATGATGGTTTTTTTTAACGTTGTGCCTTTTTTTATACTTCCGAACTTTATGTCAACGACGTCAGAAATTGTCTTCATTTCTTCACAACGACCTTTCGGGAGATGTTAACAATCCGAAGAAAATTTCTGAATGTTGAAATGTCTCAATAAGAGTACTGGATCATAATTCTGGTCACAACTTTGCCGGAAATATACACGAAAAGTACCATAATGTAAACCCTTGAATGAAAGTAAGAATAACATATTAAATTTTTACATGTGGGCTTATTGGGGAGGGATTTATTGGTTATAACGCGTAATGCTCAATCTGGTCTCAATAAGACACACTGAGTAATTAATCATGTCCACATTTCAACGTTTTTCGTCTTTGGCCTCATTTCTGGAGTAGCTCCCGCTAAACCTATGAAAGTAATCCCATTTTATCCATACTTGTATGTATGACCATGTTTTTCACGGTATATATAAAAAGAAATCATTTATTGCTTTACGCGGCATATCTACATAAGGAGACATTTACAAGGGGGTTTCTTCCCGAGTTTGCGGCTTTACTTGAATATTAGATAACCACTCGAAACTTTTGGCGCCAAATTTTTTTTTATTTCTATTTTTTTTGGGGGGGGGGTATATTTTTGTTTTGCAGGGCATTGTTGGTGCTCAAAATTCTAATAGCACAGCCAAATCAGTAAACCTCCGACTACATACAGTGTCTGCTTGAGCTATCCCCCTGAGGAACTTCATTATATGCAACTTACTTGGATGGAAACTCGAGTACAAGCTTCGATAACGATCACGATGATTGAGTACCCGAGTTTCATCTCTATATAAACATAGCCATTTTTCAGTTTTGGCATAGGCTGTTAAACACGGATTCTTACATTTTTAAGCGCTCTATCGGTGCATATTTCTTCACGGGCCACTAAATCTTCGCCTGAACTTTGATGACCCATTTTGGACAACATGAGTATGAACACAAACACTAACTTTAAACGATGATGGACTTCTATTCAGATAATAGCGCAAAAATTATACCTCATCACATATCATGATGAAATCCTTTCTTTACTTAAATATTTGTAACCAAAAATGTCTTATTTCTATCGCTTCATCGTTTGCCAGCTGTACAAAAAGCTAGTGACTGTGCCCCAAAGTTTGCTTTGCTCAACTTTCGGGGTAGGGAGGACGCCTATAGACCTCAGCTTGTACACTTATGGTTCTTGCAAGGCGATTAAGTCTTGGTTTATGGTAGTCAAACTCATTCCGGTTCTCATCAGCTGCTTCAAATGTTAATTTGTCAATTTTTGCCTCTTGATCAGCTTCATTCGAGAAAATCATGAAAAAACTTCCTAAGCATACACAGAAGATAAGCGTTCTTCAGTTGAGTAATTTTCTCAATACGCAACTTGATCAGATGGATCCGATTACAATATGCCTTCTTCATCTACGCCCTTTGGTAGTTTTAGGAGGGGGGCGACAGGGCCATGGTATGTGTCTGACTACCCAAATTAATCTCTTGGAGTAGAGGAAAACTTGAAACTAGACCCACTGGACGGAATACAATGTCTCCGGAACGTCCGCCGTACGACCATGTCTGAACTGATTTGCCATGCATGACGTCATAGAGCCCCACACCCTACAAAACCAGCACTGTTTAGTTAAATCATCTGGGTTGCGACGGCTGCTGCATCAAAGCACCTTGGAGATAATGAAATGCGGCGCCCCCCGCGATACCCGGCAGCAACCTGGATTTTAAGAATATAGGTTTTAGAGAAACAACGGGTAGTTCGGAAATAGTTGCATGTTTTCCACTTCCTTGTTAAAACAACTGCCTGAATAAACGACTCTCCTTAAGACACGAAACTCTTATCCATTTTGAAACATGACTTTCATTGGTCTACTTCTGCGGTTTAAGAGGCAGGTATTTTTGCAAGTACTATGGCGATCCACTACAGGGCTTTTCAATCTAAAAAGGTAAAAAGTAACAGTACCAGAAAAAACCCAAACAAAGAAGAATGTCTTGAAAAAAAGAGCAATTAGGTTGCTAGTATATGATACAAAATAGAGGTACAAATCATGCAGATCATGTAATGGAATTAATAACTTCCCAAACTTATGATTGTTTTTATGTACATGAAAATAGAGCCTATTAACAGCTTCTATACATCAAGATGGCACTCCCAAATAATAATAGTACTACATAATCGCATATTGCAGCTCAGTATTTCGTAACCTTGAACTAAAGGTCCAACGAACTTGATCACAACTGTATGGAAACGGATGTTGTCATACCTAAGTCGACTTACGACATACGATTTAAAACCGTCATGTAATTAGAAAACTGCTTACTGAGTCCTATAAATACATACAACAATTCCACAAGTGTGCACAAGCTATTTCTAATTTTCAGAGTGGGGCCATTACGTTTACCAACATAGTACATATATCGGATAAAACAACTATTGTCAGTTTCTCGTTTTTCCTTCGATTCCTTTAGATGCTGTATACTTACATAAAATGCCTGAAAAGAAACCACACTTCAAACCCTACTCTATTTACAAAATTGCCACTAACTTAAGCTATGGGAAATAGAGCAAACTCTTAATCGATATTCCGTTTTTATGGTGTTGATTTTGTGTGATAACTTAGGGCTTCAAGATCTCTTAAATGCGGCTGAGATGAAAATGCTCCTGCGGGTATTGGAAGTTACAAGAAGAGATGGAATTAGAAAAGAGTGTATCAGAGGGACAGTAGAAGTGGTTGGAGCATCTAAAAAGAGTCAAGGCGAAGATGGTTTGAACACTTGAGGAGAAGGGTTAACGAAAAGTATGTAGGACGAGAATGGATGGATATGGAAGTAGAAGGTGCGAAAGGCTAAGAACAAGATGGAATGACGATATACATAGAGTCATAAGGAAAAGTGCAATATGATGATATGGTTGACAACAGGGATGTATGGAGAATTCATAACGGCGACCCCAAATAGGGATAAGCTTGGACGAAGAAGGAGAAGAAATGTCTTTCGCCTCTACAAAGAAGGGGATAATGCCCGAGAGATGTGCAAAGGCTAAACTTGTAGAAAGTTTTGGAGAAAATGAATTCAAAATGAGGAAAGTAAATTCAAAATACTATATAGGAAGCTTAAACAAATGGCGAACAAAATAACAAAATGCCAGAACACAAATTAGCACCAAGAAGTGTCTTTGTTAGCTTCTCTTCCTTATGGAGAATAGTGAGGGTCAAGACTTGATGAAAGATATTAATCCAGACGATAGTCTCCCGAAACAATAATGGTACGATACATTTATTTCTTTCCTTCTCAATCCACTTCCACTTGTAAAAATTGGAAGGTCATCATCCTACTCAAACCCTTTACTACTCCGATCTCGCACGTGTTAAACTTTCCCACGGATCCCTTATACAAAGGAGTTCCGATTAATTTAAACATCGGTAAGTGTTACATAAAACAAAACTGAGAACACGTACATATGAATAATAGAGAATCTGACATACCAAGTAGCTTGCGGTATACCCACAAAACGAAATGGACAGCACCTTTGTCTTAAACCCAAAATTTCCAAATTGTTTCAAAATTTACCGATGGAAAAAATGACTCGGCCTGGCATTTTCAGAATTTTTTTCTACAATTTGTAACATTGGGTCAGATAATCAATGTCACATTCATGTAGACAACTTTCATCAGGTGTTCTTAAAAAAAAATTAAACATCATGTCTTGGAAATTGTACGATTTGACTCCAGATATCTAAAGGCAGCCCTGAAACAGGCTGTTCTCCGAAACACCAGACCTGTAGTGCATATATTGTTTAAAGTACAGGCGTTTGAATATAAAAAATCTACGGTCAAAACTCTGTTAGTATTCCTTGGTTCCTTACGTTAGGAACCAGCATCAAATAATAAGGTCTTCTTACAGAGACGTAAAACTTTGAAAGCCGACATCGCAACACTCTCAGTTCTGGCCATTGAAGTTCTTACTAAACGGGCAATGTGAAAATTGAGTATTTTCCCCATAATTCAAACATTTTCAAATTCGTGACGTCACAATTTCCTTACGCATTATTCTGTTGGTTACGCTGCGCTGATAAATTAACTCCAAGTAAGCGGAAGTAAAGTAGAAGAACTGTTAACGCGAACGTAATAGACAAATTAATTCTCCTCTATAAAGTATTTCATTTCCTTGAAAAGACCCAGTGTTTTACTTCAATAGCTTAACGCGCTCTCACGTCTTTTTGCTTAGATGTCCTTGCCCCTAGCTAAACATTGGTGAGAAAAGCTGAGAATAAAACCAAACAATCAATAGCTGACTTACATCAATTCAATATTCCAATTCTTATCAATCTAGTCTAACTGAAAAAGGTTATAAATAAACAATTTAAAGCCTCGCATTCATACTTATAATATTTGATACCATCTCTTTAGTTTCAGCAACCTCAGCAAAGTCACTTTTTTGCGTATTTACTTCTCAGGGCGGTCAAAACTCTTGCCGAAAACGAGGATAGCTTCTCTTGAAGTTCGAACAGCTCTTGACTTGACATTTCCTGTAATGTTTCATCGTCTATCTCACTGATAGGGAGTGTAATGGTCTTCAAGGTGTCTGCCGTTTTGTCTTTCACGTCTAATGTTTCTGGATTTTTTCCATCCGTTTGTTTCTCAACGAGTCCACAGTTGCTATTTTCTGTTGATTCGGATACTTGGTCGACTTCATAAACAGCCATATCCTGGCTACCGTCTTCCAAAGGACTATTCGACTCCTGTGTTTCCATTCCATCTTCAAGTTCCTCCATAGTTTCGTTAAAAGTCAACTCACATTCCTTTACTGAAGGGCCACGTTTTGATGCTACGCCATCAGGTTTGTTTGGCGTACCTGTTGCGGAGGCTCCAGCCTCTTCTGTGATATTATCAGTTCTCACTGCGCTCGTTTCGGTATCACCGGGGTTGGCATTTTCGAATAAAGACTTCGGTTGCTGTTCGTGCAATATTCTTAAAGGTGTTGACAATGCACTCAGTACTTCCTCGCCTAACTCCGGCAAAGGTCGGTTAGGCGAAGTGTATGACACACCATCGTCTTGATTTACTCTTTTATCCAAAGTAACTTCTAAAATAGGAACAACAACAAAATATATAAAATAGCTGATGAAAAGACTGTGCCAACATAAACCCACAATAACGAGTAGGGGGTGAGGACCAGTGCCTTCAGTTTTCTGCTAACCAAATCTTTCCAGTACTGTCCAACACTAGCATGGACAAGTAGGCAGCAGAAATTCTTGTGTTCCCTATTTCAAACTATTAAACGGGGAAAAAATCTAGTCCTATCAGGCCCGTAGCTTTCAGCATATTTTTTCCCTTTTTTTGATAGTGGCTGGGGAGGGTCGAAGTACATGTATTATGTAATACCTTCAATTGCGCGAGGGTTCTTTTAACCAGTTGTTGCTTTCTATATTTTGCAATCGTTTCAGTTCTGCTGTTTTTCTAAAGGATTAGATATAGAACTCAACGAAATCTATGGATATATAGATCATGTATGTATACTGATTGGACCCCTGATTTTAAAGTTCGCTTGAGTTATGGTTGTATTTTCAAATGACTACCATTGATAAATTACACGTCTCTTAAAGTTTAACATGCACACATCCATCACTGGGAAACCTTCGCACTTACCTGTTGTATCTTGTGCAGGGGTGGTTTCAGCAGTCTGTTTGCGCTGCCTGACTATCTTCTTGTTGTTTGATGCATATTGGCGCAAGGCTTCCTTCACTACTTTTACCTTAGGTGACTTTATGGGCAGATTTTGGATTTGGATTTCACTGAGGGCGCTCAGATTTCCAACGGTCAATATATTCTGCGCTCGAACCAGGTGCCCAAGCCCTCGAGATAACGCTGTTGGAGTCAAGGTTGGTAGAATTTGCTCTATTGGCGTGGTACAGGAAACAAGGTCTGGAAAAATAGCTGGGCCACTGCATTGTCCCTTCACTCCAGAACGAAGCTGTTTTGGTGTATGAAAAAAACCAAAAATTAATGCATCAATAAATACTTTTCAACTGGAAGTTTAAAAAAGCTGCTGAAACATGGGAGACTAAGATTAAAGTTACTGGAGTTTTACGGTGGTATGTAAACAACCGAGATAGTAGTCTAGTAGAGGCTCTCGACCTGCAGTAGGCCTGGTACTCAAGATACCCTAAATGAACAAAAAAACCCCATCAAACAAAGCAACCAATGAATAAAAGGGTAGCTGGAGTATCCATAAAGAACGCCCCTCAATTCAAAATACTAGACGGTCGACATCGAGCCATTGCTCACCCTTCATGGCTTCTCAGTTCACACTCTAAATTCCGCTACCTGTCAATCAGAGGTCTCTGGTGAGCGTCCGGCTATCGAAC